>VWZI01006058.1:27441-66243 GCA_013396835.1 Psilopogon haemacephalus
GCCTAAGAGGTGGAGGCGGGGAGGGGTCCCTTCTTTTATTTCCGAAAAACAAGTAGTTCTGTTAGACTTCTGCTGCGTATTTGGCTCCGCAATCCCACTTCCCCAGTGGTATTTAAAGCTTTAGAAAGAGATGAGGGCTAGTTGTCGTGGTGTGGTGTTGTGTTTATTTATTTATTTGTAATTATGTGTTTGACTTTTATGGCTGTGTCAGTGTTGGGGCGGGGGGGGAGCTGTTTGTTACAGTCCTAAATTATGTCGCTTTATATGACAGCTTTTCAGAGTTCGGTGAAATGCCGTAATTGTAGCGAGGGGAACATGCCAACATGTAACCGCAGTTGTCTGGTTTTTCAGTCTGTGAATCTTGTAGCTTAATAGTTAATTGAAGACCCTCTGGAGAAGTAGTTCAACACGTGAAATGTGTATGACCTTTCAAAATACAGCAGAAATGCTCTATCATGAGTTGTTGTGTTGGCGAAGATCTTTACATATTTTTAATAGGAGCTGTGTGCTTCTCCGAAGTTTCTAGGCAACTTGAATACTGCAGTAAATCTGCATTTTACTGTTAATTTAAAAGTGCGTGTAAAACATAGTCGGGATGTATTTACTCTTTGTGCTTATTCATAGTGGAGATGCTATTAATGCATGTTTTTCATGCCTTTTTCTCTCATTCTCTTTTACTTCCTCATGGAAAAAAAAAAAAAAAGTAGGCATATCGTGTTGTTCATTGCAAAAGTTTGAGAGAGCCGCCTGCCGAGTAAATAAAGATGACATAGATGACATTCTCTAGTAGGCCAGTGGGGAAGGCAAGTGGTGCTGGGTCTGGGTCTTTTCACTCCCCTGTCACTGGGGTCTAGTGTGAACACAGCTATCAGTGCAGCTTACAAAAACAACAAACAAAACAAGAAAACAACAACCAAACAAAAAAAACCGTCTTTCTGATGGCTGTGCAGAAACCGAAGGGACTATAGTTTCTTTCTTTCAAAATGCGAAAGAGCTGGCGGAAAACGTATTTGTCTTGAGTGTTGCAAGATTTGAGTGTATTTTCGGTGTGCAGAAGAAAAAGGAATAAGAAAGTAGGTCACATATCTAGGTAAATATATAGAATAAATGCCTAAATGTGTTTTATAAAAACTGAGACAGTGTATATCCCTGTGGGATAGTTGTTTGTCTAGTTTATATTAATGTGTTTGTCCTCAAACTATCTTCAAAGAACTATCTAACATAGCATAATAAGGAATGTTCATTTTGATCGTGGTCTTAAGGCTTTATAGATTCAGGAAGTACTGATACTTGCTTTTAATGAAAAAAATACTCATCCTTGTTTGTCTTTTTAAGCTTCTGAAACTCCATTTAATAGGAATCAGTTGCTTCTTGCATCCCCATTCTCTCATTAAGTATTTAGAAAACTGCTTTTAGAGAAACGCTTTCTAGCAATGGCTTGTCTATTTCTGGAGCATTAGGGTGGAGGAGGGAGCTGCTCTGTCATGTACTCCTGGGAGACTCCTACTCCTGAAGGTGTCAATGGTGTCATTACTCTGCAAGACATATCAAGTTACTGTTTCAGAACTTGCCTCTATGCAATGCATAGAGATGTGATTATTTGAGGAGCAAAAATGGTAGATTATTTCTGTCAATGAGATACTTTGGGTATTTTTCCTAGCTTTTTGGTGTGCTGGGTCTGACTAGCTAGGGTCAACCTACCACAGTTTAAAAATGTTGAATTTTCTTTGTCTTGGGCAAAGTGAGAGGACATGCAAGAACTGGAATTTGAGGCAGAGAATATTTGGTGTTCATAAATACTGAGGTTGTTTATCATTAATATCCTTTTAATGTGCAATTTGTTTAGATTCTACTGTTTCCCTCCTCTCTGTGTTTTTTCCCCCCTTTGATGTTGCTAGCTCTGACTAATTGAATGATTTAGAATTACATATCCAAAGTAGCTATCATTTGCCAGATAAAAGAGGTCAGTCTCCACAGTGTTCGGAAAGAATGCACTATTGTGGTAGAAATAGTGGCTTCTTTGAGAAGGGAGTATCTCATTTTCATATTGAAGTTATTGCTGAAACCTCTTGATAACTAACTCAAAATACAAAAAATTATACGTTCAAATCAATTGAATACAGGTGAACCTACAGTTGCAATTTGTATTTTCAAATACTTGGGTCTTGGAATTTCTCTGAAAATGTTGATGAAGTTAGACAGGCATTGCTTATGATCAAGTGAGTAATGTAACATACTATAAAATTTGAATTTAAGATTAAATTAGTATCCTTAAGACAGAAACAGAATAGTTGCTTGTTATCTTCAAGCAACTATTGCAGCATGTGAGAACACACAGAGCGTATGCAGTGCTATTTCTACACAGCTCCCAGCTGATAGTTAACCCTCTTAAACCATGATTTGATTTCTTCTAAACTTCAACTTTAAATACAGTAGTGGCTTAGATATGTAGAGTCAACCTTAATTTTAGCTCTGTATTCTGTGTTCTCAGGGCTCTGAAACTCCTTTGTTGCATCACCACAAACAGTTGGTGAAAAGCTTCACTTCATAGGCATGTGAATTTAGTTTGTGATAGGGAAGAAACTGTGGTGCATAGCACTTGAGTGACTCTGTGACATGTTGGGTGATATGCTGTGTTACAAATAGGGAGTACAGCTTTAATGATACAAATAATTGTAATGTCCCCTTACTGCTGGGGGCACTAAGTATGCGTGTGTTTCAGTGATTATTTCTTCAGTTGGTTATTGAGCAGGTTAGACTCAGATGTGAATTTCAGGACATTTTTCAGTTAATGATTTTCTCTTAATATATTTAGTATTCGCTCTATGCCAAACCATTCTTTGCTTGATAGAAATCTCACAATTCAACTACTTCAGAATAGTGGTGTGGGGTTTTTTTATCCCTCTCCCCCTCCCGTNCCCAACCTTTTGGGGAGGAAATGAGTTTTTGAGGAAAGTGGAATCACCTTTTATTTTCAGGAAGTACAAGCAAATATATGCCAACGATCACATGGTAGGAAGTGGTGACTGTCTTACATTTCTGAAGCTCTTCACTGAAAATAATAATGAAATGATATTTGCTGTAGTGTTTTTCTGAAATCTTGTTAAGGACAAGGTTTTATTTTTTTAAAGTTAACCTGAAAGTTATTTCAGCTTCTTATGTTTTTGAGGACTTAAGAAGTTATGTATTATTTACACTGAAAAAAGAACATTGTTGCCTCTTAACGTTTTCTGTTTCCCAGTAATGCCATGGAACTGGACAATAGCACCTGAAAAGCCTGTTAGTGAAAAAAAAAATTGTGTGATAGGAAAGGATATGGGCAGAGAGGGAAATAATTGATGAGAAGCTAAGAAAGAAATAGAACTAGTAAAAGTGGTATTTATTTCTCTCCCACCTCCTGTTGGCTTCCATGATAGCTCTTGTTTTGAGGACAAAATAAAATAAGGATCAAAGGATCTTGAACCCTCAGTTTGTGACCAGATAGCAGCTTGTCCATCTAGCAGCATGCATGGGTACTCACATCTTTGGCCACTGAGAGGCAGAGACCAGAAAAATTCATGCTGAAGGGAACTTGAGAGACATTCATGAATGTTTAAGGCAACAGGCTGTCTATATGTTACTTGTTTGGCTTTAAGATGTTCTTTTCCTTTTGGCAAGTTTGATCTGAGAAAGATGCTTTATTCATTTCGGGCTGAAGAACTTGTGAGTTTGCAGTTTGTCCAACATGCGAGATTGTGTTTAGCCCGTAAGCCAATGCAGCAATGGACTACAGGGCTGTAGAGTCAGAAGAGAATGAAGCTATAAAAAGTTTCAGACAATAACTGCATGGATTGTCTAAAGGGTTTAATACTGAAAATTCTTAGTTATCCCTTTTGAATGAGAGTTTAAACTAGAATGGATTTATTTGTAAAGTTAAACTGGCTGAGAACTGTGCTGAATCATGCATTAAGTTCAGCCTCTGCTATGGAGCTATCCCTGACTCCTCAACCGGTTTTTATTTTTTAAAGTAAATGTTCTTATGAAAGTTATATTTAAACTTTTATATTTTCTATAAGACATAGTTTTGGGGTTTTTTAATTTGACTCAGTACTGATTTTATATATTGTACTAGAACCTTTCAAACTTTGAAAAGAAATATTTTTGTATATTAGTAGAATCTTTCAAAGCTTGGTTTGATTTTACTTCCACTTTCCCCTTTTAAGCACTAAAATACACGTTTTCATGTTGATACAGGAAATATAAAGAACATTTTAAGAGAGTAAGTTTCTGAATCATCCTTCATACAACTTAAAATTCCGGATTTTTATTTTACAGAATCATTGCTTTTATAAATGTCTTTTAGTCCTGGAATTTATTGTTATTTGTCTTCTGGTAACTTTGACTAGGAAGGAGGAAAACGATTATTGTTTGCTTGTGTAGATATTTGTGTTTGTTTTGGGGGTTTTGGTTGGTTAGTTTTTGGTTTTTTTTTACCACCAGGCTTTGGAATCTGACAAACCCGGCTAAAATTATCTCTAAAAAGATTTGGTACCATTGCTCATTTTGCTGTCATTGTTTCAGTGATACACTACAAAATGTCTAAAAAAAAAAAGTTGCAGTCTTCATTGTCAGCCTGTTGTTTAGCTTTGTTCTAGTGTATTCTAAATGTGATGGTTTAAATGCTGTTGCTGGATTTCACAAAAGATTAGGAGATTTATATGGTACTTTAATGCACTTTAGGATTTTACTCAGAAAGCAATCCAGAAAACACTTGCCAGAGTTGCATAAACATATGAGAAAGCCTTTACTTGAGAGGATAATTCTGAACATAATTCTTGTTTTGTGGTTAATATTAAGGCATTTGTTTATGCTTTAGTTAATTCATAATCTAATATGTAAATACCTTCCATCAACATTTAGATTGTCAGTTGCTCTTCTTTTGTTGATAATTTAATCTACATTATGTGCCTGTGATAGAATAAAGTGGGTTTTTTGGTTGTACTGATTTCTGAGGATAGAAAAGAGCAAACTTGGTTTGTATGTTGTACTTGGAATTTCTTATTTGAAAAGGTACGCACAGTCTTGTAACTATCTGTTATTTTGATCAGCTTTTTTCAACTCAGAGATCTTTGTCATCTTTATCTGTATAAAGCCTTGGCTTCTAGACATTCTAGAATGCCATCATCAGCATAGTGACATCTTGAGTATTTTTTCTTCAGTTTAGATGGTCTCCCATATTATAGAGCTTGGGCAGTTATCATCCCAGTCATCTTAGTTGCCATCCTAGAGTTCAGAGTAATGTGAATTGCATTTTTTCTTCTTTGATGCGAATTCAGAACTGTGTGCACGTTTTATTTTTGCTCTAAGTTCTTTTCCAGCCTAAGAAAAATGCAGATAGCTCTTGAGATGTTACGCTTTCAAAATTCCATTTCAGGTTTGTGAGGCTGTTCCTTTTCCTGAATTACTGCTTGGTGATGGTATGTCAGGTTTCAAGAACTATGGAATATTTTTCACTTTCCTTCATGAATAGCCCTCAGTTGCTGTAAATATTTACAATCAAAGTATAATTTTACATGTAGCAGAAAACCAGTATAACATTATAGATACATTTTCTTCAGTGTCTGCAAATCAAATGCAGTAGTAGTTGTTTCTTGTTGTGTTTTTGTTTTGTTTCTCCCAGAATGAATATGCTGCTTTTGCTTAATTTCAAGGGAAATTATCCACTATTATCCACTCTGAGTAAGAGATAATCTCAAGTTGTTCATAGAACTTTGAAAATAGCATCAGTTCTTTGTTGCTGTGACTTAAAATAGTAGATCTGTTAGATGAGCGAAGGTTATAGAATCATAGAATGGTTTATGTTGGAAAGGACCTCAAGGATCATCTAGTCCTAACCCCCTGTCATATGCAGGGATACCTCCCACTGGAACAGGTTGCTCAAGGCTTCGTCCAATCTAGTCTTGGGCAGCTACAACCTCCCTGGGCAACCTGTTCCAGTGTCTCACCATGCTCACTGTAAGGAACTTCCTCTTAACATCCGATACAAATCTCCCCTTTGCAAGTTTAAACCCATTACCTCTCATCCTGTCATTACAAGACCTTGTGAATAGTCCCTCCTCAGCCTTCGTGTAGGCCCCCTTCAGATACTGGAAGGCTACTACAAAGGTCTCCTCAAAGCCTTCTCCAGGCTGCAGAGCCCCAGCTCTCATAGCCTGTCCTCATAGCAGAGCTGTGTCAGCCCTCTGATCATCTTTGTGGCCCTCCGCTGGACTGGCTTCAACAGTTCCATGTCCTTCTTGTTTTGGGGGCTCCAGAACTGCACACAGTACTTCAGGTAGGGTCAGAGGAGAGCAGAATAAAGGGGGAGAATCACCTCCATTGCCCTGCTGGCTACACTTCTCTTGATTCAGCCCAGGACATGGTTGGCTGCCTGGGCCACATGTGCAGGCTGCTGGCTCATGTTGAACTTTTCATCAACCCAGACCCCCAGGCCCTTTTCCTCAGGGCTGTTCTCCAGCCATTAGCCACCCAGAATGGATTTGTGCTTGGGATTGTGCTGACCCAGGTGCAGGACCTTACACTTGGCCGTGTTGAACCTCATGAGGTTGGCCTGGGCCCATCTCTCCAGCCTGTCCAGATCCCTTTGGATGGCATCCCTGCCCTCTAGCAAGTCAATTGTGCCACACAGCTTGGTGTCATCTGCAGACTTGCTGAGGGTGCACTCTATTCCTCTTGCCCATGTTGCTGACAAAGATGTTAAACAGCTCTGGTCCCAGTACTGACCCCTGTGGAATGCCACTTGTCACTGGTCTCCAGGTGGACATTGTGCTACTGATCAGAATTCTCTGTGTGTGACTATCCAGCCAATTCCTTATTCAGTGAGTGGTCCACCCATGAAGTCCATATTTTTATAGTTTGGTTACCAGGATGTCATGTGGGACAGTCAAATGCCTTACTCAGGTCCATGTAGATGATATCAGTTGCCCTTCCCTTGTCTACTGTTGCTGTGATTTCCTCAGAAAAAGCCAGCAAATTTGTCAGGCATGATTTGCCCTTGGTGAAGCCATGCTGGTTACCACAAATGGTCTACAATTATAGTGAGCAGGTCTTCCTCCTCCCAGTCCTTACTTTTCTCCTCTGGGACTTGGACCTTGTGGTTGGAGCACTTGCTGCTGAAGAGTGAGGCAAAGAAGTCATTGAGCAGCTAAGCCTTATCTATGTCCTTTGTCACGGGCTCTCCATTTCCCTTCTGGAAGGGTCCCACATTCTCCCTAGTCCTCCTTTTCTCCCTGATATACCTGATAAAGTTCTTCTTGTTCCCTTTAATGTCCCTAGCCAGATTTAATTCTAGCTGTCCTTTAGCTTAGTTTTTTAAAATTATCTAAAGTGACAGGTTGTTAGAACCAACTTATTTTCAACACTAGGCATTGGACACCTAGTAGTTTGAAATATTACAGAGCTGATCTCATGTAATTTCTGCAGCTAGTCATAGCTTTCAGACAGAGCTTGCCTTTGAAAGTTACTTGGTGTAGTTTAGTAGAGAAAGCTCTAATTTTGTTTATTTGCTTCAAAATCTGCACGCAGTGTAATCCAGAAACAAAGGACACAGCACACTTTAATTTGAAAACAGCCACTGATAAGTATTACTTCTTAAGATCATAAAACTGCAATTAAAACTAGAGTCATTACATAGTATCGACTTGCACAGTTCTTAGTTCACACTGTCTCAAAGTTCACACATAGTGGAGATAAGTCATGTCTCATGTCATCTAGAGATCCTCCATCAAATAGAAATACATTGTTCTGGTTCACAGTTAGACTGTCCTAATTCCAGGGGACTGGGAATGACAATACTCATCTCCATGTGTGGTGGCCTTGCATATTGAGGTTTATCGTAACAGTGGGAATATTCCTACATACTTGCTTTTGTTTGCCTCCAAAGGCTGTAATTTGACCTATACCACTATTTTCTCATTGTCTTTATGGATGCTATGGTATCTTGGCCCTTCGTTTTAGTTTTTGCTTCTAGACTGATCACACTGTTGCCCTCAGTTGCATATTATCTCTCATACTGTGTTGGTCTGATGCTTGTTATTGCTGACTGCGGTAGAAAATTAGAAAGTTGTGCACCCATGCAGTTATCTTGTCTCCTAGAAGGTGCTGTGATTTTGCTGTTTTTGTTTTTTTCAAGTACCAACATTCTTTTCATTGCTGTGTCATGTGCGACATCAGGCTATTTGTGGAGAAACCCTTGCCATGTTGCCCTGGACAGTGCTTGCTTCATGTCCAAGCTTAGTTCCCTTCTGTGGTACTCTTCAGGTGGTGCATCAACAGATTTAAAAAAAAAGGGCATGGAGAAGTAAATTTTCTGTTTCCTAAATGCTCCCTTTTCCTCAGTTCTTAAATGAAGAGTTTTCTTGTATTTCTGTAATGAAGAGCACTGGTGTTGCTGAATGTCATCTCTGCATATGCTGAAGTGTTACAGTAGTATTTGCTATAAATGCTGGTAGCTAGATGATGGTGTATGTCTTGTTGTCCTTTTGGAGGACTGTCTTCATGCAGGTTACACAGTTGTGGGGTCAGGTTCTGATACGGAGCTTAATATGGTGATACCTGTGAGAAGCCTTTTGCTGTTCTGCCAGTGGTAGTAGTGGTGGCCACCTTGTTTCAGCCCTTTAAGCCTCTCAAACTTAGAATAATTGTCTTGTAATTTCAGAAACTATTCCTTGTGCAAGGTCCTCCAGTAGTAGTCATAGAACAGAATAACTGAGGATTTATGCTGAAAGCCAGTTGAAGAGGAAGTTGGTATGAAGACTTTCATTCTGGAGAAGCTGCACCTTAGTAATCTAGAACGTGGAAAAGTGCTGTGCCTGATCAACCAGATGAAGAAAAAAATGCTGTTAACAACGTCAATGGAAAGAATGTGGCAGAGGCACACGAGCTCTTCAGCTTGCTTTTCTTGGGGCATGACTTCAGAGATGGACTGAGTGCAGCAACAGAGGCTGTTGGAGGAAGCCATTGTCAGATGTGGCTACCTTGGCAGAAGCACTTTCTTGAAATTTTTTATCTTGTAGCTTTGAAGATTTGTGTGTATTTTGTGGTTTTCCTTTGTTTGGTGTATGCTTTTGTTTTTTTTTTTAAAGGATAATTGTTACTTAACAGGGCGTAATTCTGAAAGTTTGTCTCTGTGTGTTAAGCAGCACCTTTTAACTATCTAATCTTGTGGGAAGGCTCTTTCTTCAGCATAATACAAAAAAGAATGAGTTTAGACTTCTAGTGATGATGTGCTATGAAAACAATATTGCAATATCTTGATTTTTTTAATGTGTGGTTGTTTGTTTAGTATAAGGCAACTAAGCATACTGGATGCAAGTAAAAATTTGAGTTAAATGGATAGTAAAAAAAAATACCGTTCACATGGAAACAAGTTTGTGATAATTCAAAGTAGGTATCATTCAGCTTTTTGCTGTGTAACCTCATGAATGTGGAATAGAAATTGAATTGAGTTTGTGGTTCAGTTTAGATAAATGGACTAAGTTTAGGCCTTTGCTCTCTTTTTAGGATTGTAGCCAGCATCACAAATCTTCAGTGTGTTATGGGAGACGCAGCATTTCTGTGTTCTGCTCTCTCATCTTTCTATTCAGCTCCAAGAATATGCCAGGATTAAGTAACAGTTTTTAATGGAAAAGCTTTCTGTTGATCTGCTTGCTCCTGAAGAACACGAGATGGTAAAACCTTTCTGGAGTACTTAATAGCGAAAGATCCAAGTCAATGGATTTCTCAGTGAAAAAGTTATTCTGAGTTCAGTGCACACACACAGGAAAATCATGCACAGCATGTTAGGGGTTGGAAGGAACCCAAGGAGATCCAGTCCAACCCCCCTGCCAGAGCAGGACCATACAATCTAGCACAGATCACAGAGGAACACATCCAGACAGGCCTTGAAAGGCTCCGGAGAAGGAGACTCCACAGCCTCTCTGGGGAGCCTGTTCCAGTACTCTGTCACCCTTACAGTAAAGAAGTACCCCCTTGTGTTGTATGTCCTGAATCTGTTCAGTGACATCCACTGTGTTGTTAAAACTGTGGACACTAAACCTGATCTCTTCTGGAGGACAGTCCCCAACTCCTGTTGTCCCTGGAAGGAATGGTGCTGTTTTGAAACTGCATAATACTGAGTACCATTCTTAGTACTTCTTAAGAACAGTAATATGTAATATTAAGTTGTCACAGTCAGAAGCTTGTCTTAAAACATGATGTACTGTAATTATAATAACTCAGTCTAGATTTGCCTTCCCTGCCACTACTCCATTTTTAGCCTGTGAGTTCATCTTCCTTACTGCTGACTTCAGCAATGACTGTACTGTAGAACCGGCAATGGTATTTGTTCTATTTGCAGTGAAAATAGTACAGTAAACTTCAGCTTGACTCATGTGTTGCATACTACTTAATTGGTTTATAATGACTCTGGTACTGCCTTAGCCAGTACATGTTATAAAAGGTGGGAATTATCACAGAAGTACAGAAGTAACATTTCTCTAATAAAATTTCACTGTGCTGTGTGTATTTGTGGTGTGGGTTTTGGGGTTTTTTATGTAGTTTTAGGGCATCCTATAGACCTCCCTCTGATTTGCAAAAATTGTGATGTATACATCTGCTTTTACAAGAAAAATCTTGAAAGTGCTTTGAGACCTTCTGATCTCTCAGTAATTTCTAATGGTTTCTTTGCACATATTCCAAGTTTGATTAATCCTTTATGAAGATAAATGATAAGAGTTGAGAGCAATATTTGAGACGAGATTTCATTAACACCTTGCACAGGGTCACTAATACTACTCTATCCCGACGAGGTGCATTTTGTGTATGTGTGCAGATTCTTTGGGTTGTTGGAATAAGTCATAAATGTAAATTTATTTAGTGTTTGAAATTTTTAATGCTTGTTCCTGCTTTGCAGAAAGCATCTGATGCTTTAAGTTTTCTGATTGTTTTGAGTTTCTGAGTTACTGTAGCTTCCTGAATGGAGATTAACTATAATTTTGGATAATTAATTCAGAAAGCACATCATATTGATAAAGATTATTAGAAATACCAAACCAAATGAGAATTTCTGTTGGAGTAAATTAATTTGAGCATCTCCTATCAAAGATTTTTCTTGGTGAAGAGATCTTTGTACTTGAAATCTGTGGTGCTGCTAATGAAAGTTTCTTTCATGTCTTTACTCTTTTTTTCGAAATTAGCCTTTAGATATAAAATTTCTTGAAGTTGCACTTTGAGAAGCATTTTTTTTTGACAGCCAGCTTCTGCAGCTCTGCTGCATGTTGCTGCATCCTTAATTGTATACTAGTAAAACTGCTTATGCAGCTGCTCATTAAAATCAATCAGGGAATTGAATTTGGATAAGAATAATCAAACTTAGTCACTTTTCTGCCTTAGTGCATGTAAACTGGATAATTTCAGTGAGCAGCTTTGCTTAGTGTCCTGTAGTCATATTGGTGAAAAAAACATTAAAATAGGAATGGAAGGTGAAAAAAAATAGCAACTGCTTAAGGCTTTATTTCATCATCTTATAAAAGGAAAAAAAATCCAAACAAAACCACAAATCAATCCAACCCACCATAATTATTTTTTTTTAAAGTAGGACTCTGCTTAAAAAATGTCTGTTAGACCAAGAAACCCCCAACAACTCAAAATGGTACAGATTTTTGTAAACATAGAGCCTTTTCCTTCCAAGCACCCCAACAAGTAAAACAACTTTATAACAGCTGAAGGTTTTCCAGACTTCTTGGTTACGTAAACTTAAGGTCTTTCCTAGGTGATAGAAGTTGAGAGTCTTTATAGGTTCATCAACCCTGTGTTAGATCCGTGAATAGTTATTGGAACTCTGCTTATGTCATCCCAAATGCCTATAATGCAAGAATGTGAGAGTATTTATTTAGAGTGCTAGGGCTAAGACAATCCACTTGATTGCTGTCTATAGATAAAGGGGGAACTGTATTTTTTTTTCAGAGGTATACAGTGGTAAGATGAAAGGCAGTGTACAAGCTAGATTGGCTTCAATTATTCTGTGATTTTTATACCTCTGGGAAGAGAAATGGAAGCAAGGAAATTGGTATCCTTTGCTTGCCAAGTTAAAAAAAAAGTACAGTATGCAACTGGAACGTCCTTTTAGTGCTTCTGATTTCATTCATCTGCTAACTCATTTTTACTGAAACTATAGCAGTGTGTGAGAAAAGTGTTTATGTGCTACATATCTGACATGATTTTTTTCCCCCTCCCCCCTTCAGCAAATTTGACAGGCCATGCGGAGAAAGTTGGCATTGAAAACTTTGAACTCCTGAAAGTTCTTGGAACAGGAGGTAAGATGCACTAATTTTTTTATTGTTTAATTTTGGAAGCGTTACTTTTAAACATATTTTTGTTTTCTAGTGGAGGTTTTGGTATTTGAAGCATTCATTAGGAAGATGTATCGCTCTTGTATTGCATAGCATAACTACTTATTCTTTTTCTCAGAAATATATGTAAAATTGGAGGTCATGTATTTTAACTTTTGTTTTTAAAGGAAAATAAATGGCTTGAGATTTGTGACAATTTGTGAAAAATCTAAGTGTGTGTTCTTGATAATAGTTCAATTTTCAGACTGTTTTCATGAATATCTGAAAAAAACCCTAGTAATGTTACATTAGTAAAGCCAGTGCCAGCTCTAAAGCATGATATTTAATAGTCTATTTTTCTACTTTTCAAATATTTGTAATTTTTACAACGGAAAACGTTGACTACTACCCCCAGCCCTTCTAAAACACCCCAGAATGACATTGGCACTCCTGGCCACGAGCACATTGCTGACTCATGATCAACCTCCCAACAACTAGGAGCCCCAGATCCTTTTCCCCTTTGCTGCCTTCCAACAGGCTAGTCCCCAACATCACAGGATATTAGGGGTTGGAAGGGACCCAAAGAGATCGAGTCCAACCCCCTATCACAGGGAGCAAGTTAGAAGAGCCTGTCCCCCGGCTCCTGACCAGCCCTCAAATATTTATAGACATTTATCAAATCCCCTGTAAGTCTTCTCTTTTCCAGACTAAAATAGTTCCAGGTCACTCAGCCTCTCCTAATCTCCCTAATTGTTCTCGTAGCTGTGGAGTCGTTCTTTCCCAGGTACAAGACTCTACACTTGCCCTTGTCGAATTTCATTAAATTTCTTCCTGCCCAGCCCTCCAGCCTGTCCAAGTCTGGCTGAATGGCAGCACAGCCTTCTGCTGTGGCAGCCCCTCTACCCAATTTGGTGTCATCAGCAAACTTGCTGACAGTGCACCCTGTGCCCTCGTCCAGGTCATTGATGAATATATTGAGCAGAACTGGTTGCAGTACTGACCCCTGTGGGACCCCACTAGTTACAGGCCTCCAACTAGACTCCATCCCACTGACCACAACTCTGATTTCTTCCCTTCAACCAGTTCCCAATCCACCTCACTACCTGATCATCCACACACTGCCTCATTTTAGCCAGAAGGATGCTATGGGAGACAGTGTCAAATGCTTTACTGAAATCAAGATAAACCACATCCACTGCTTTACCATCATCAATCCACCATAAAAGGCTATCAAGTTGATCAAACATGACTTCTCCTTGGTAAAACCATGTTGTGTGCTTCTAATGATGTTGTGAAGTGATCAGTATTGGTCTGAGTAAGGTTGACAAAAATGAAATTACATATAATTAGACATTTGTCAGGATGTCTTTCTCTCCTGCTGATGGAAATACTGGCTTAAAAAAAAAAATATGTGTGTGTATGAAAATCAGTCTCATACCTCATTTTTTCCCCCCTTTTTCTTACCACTGCCATTTGTCTGTGATCACGTTAGTATTACAATTATTGCATTTGGAATACAAAGCAAGTTTTGGTGGTTTCATAAATTACAGTCTTCAAGTTCAGACTAGTAGTAGCCTGATCTAATTCTGCTGTCTTTTTGCTACTGTTAATCTCTTGTTTGTCTTTATTGCTGCTTTATATGCCCTCTGTTTTTCATAAACAGATTAGCCAAATTTCACTAGGTGTCTTACTCATAGCAAATAGTCCTTCAGCTCACAGTGCAAGGCTGTCCATTCAGATTAACAGCGTAATTTTTATGAGTGATCACTTTCAGAAAAGGCTACTTCTGTGGGTTGACAATGGGATGACAATGTCTATATATGTGAAGAGGGGAAAAAAAAAGCTGACTGTGTATACCTGTTTGCCTGTCTTCATCCCACTCTGATAGTCATGTTACTCCAGAAACATCTGTAGTAGACCTCAAAATATTTCAAGAACTGACTAAAATTTCTGCAAACTTGGTGAACCCAAGGATACCTTGGCTATTGAGGAATAGCATTTTTAGGTGTGGGGTGATTTTTGTCCGGGGAAAAAAATGTGCACTTTTAAAATATGTAATTTCAATCATAGCCTGAGGTTCTTTGTTCAGAAATCAAGGCAGTCAAGAAGCTTTACTCAGTTTTAAGTGTGCCACAGCTAAGATGGGTGTAGTAGGTGTCTCTCATGATGATGCTTGTCAATTACTGGACAGCATTAAATGCAGATGACCTGATCTGAATGGTGCTAGTTCTTTTCGCCTTTGGGAAAGTTGCTGTCAATGAATTGCCAGTTTGCAGTAACATGAAATAGCTGAAAACAGGACTGGAAGGACTTGAAGAGGTCCTCTAATTGCTTGGCCCAAGACAGTCTTTCATTCTCGAAAGCCTCCAGTAGTAGAGACTCTGCAACCTTCATAGATGTTCTTGCTGAGAATGTTTAATTTCCTAGCTTGAGAAACATTCTGGGGACCACAATAAGTAAAAATCCCCTCTCGTTCTTGCAGGAGTTTTCTGAAAGAACATTATTTCACAACAGGATATACCCTTGTTATGACATTTCTTCTATAAATGTCATCCAACAAATTTTTGATGCAGCTCTGAACACCATCTTCCCTTCCAGTGTATTTCTAATTGGTATGGTCAGAAGAGCTTGTTCTTTTTGTTGACTCAACAGAGCTGAACAGAAACTGAAGCAAAGCATTGGCCATTTGGCTAAGATGATCCTGAAATGGTCTGCTGTTAAATTTCTGTGAGTATTCAGCCTACTGTTACAGCATCAGAGAGAACTACAGATTGACTCTGGTGATGTTAGCTCAATAACATACCAACCCCCTTGTGAAAACTAAATTTTTTGGAAGTTCTAGAAATGCCCTATCAAGTATGGAAAGGGTACTAAATTGTAGACCTTGCAGTATTGGCTGCACATGAAAAGTCTAGGGCTGAACAGTCTTAACTGTGTATGTTTTTCCTTTGCACTGTACCTTGATATTTTTTTTTCCTCACAGCTTCCATTGCAGAAAGATTATTTCTCTAAAAATGATACTGTAACCAAACTTGGCTACAAGATCTTAAGTGTGTTGTGTATGGAGTTGTGGAGTCCTGTTTAAGCCTGCAGTTTCTTGCTCTCATACTTGTATTGAGGCTGGAGGAGTGAGTGACGACTCTGACTTCTCAGTTCTTTGTACCAGAGTATGTCTACCTAGGGGAAATATAAAGAAAGCCATCTATAATCACAGTAATATGTCAGAAATATTTGGAATAGCAGACTCTGTTGTAGACTTGTCTAAAATAATGCTGTACAAGCATAAAGGCTTATTTAGAACTTGTACTCTCTTGTACAAAACCACTTGTGTACATTGCGGTTATCATCCTTAGGCTTGCTCTCAAAAAAATGAGGAAAAAGTTCAGAAGATATTTGCATACCTTCTGTATTGATAAGTAAAGGACTAGTTTATCTTGCTCTGTAGTTTTTATTCTATTAGAATAAGAAAGGAGGATGTTTTCTTCAATGTGTATCTAATCATATTTATCTTTGTATAGTGGGTAATGTAATTTTGCGAAAGCTAAATGGCAGCACTTAACATTAGCTGTCTGTTGGCTAGGTTGCAATTCACAGGTACTTATTAGATGCCTTAGTTTTTTTCTAGATGAAAGTTAAAAGTGGTAATTTCATTATTTCAGAAATATGAAATATCTCAAATATTTTCAAGTGGGATGTGTGGGGGTTTGTTTTGTTTATTTGTGAATAGTTTTTTCCTCCCTTTTTTTGGGTTTTCTTGCTTGCTTTTGTTTTCTGTACATTCAGCTTTCTTATCTATTTTTTCTGAAGTGTAGAGACCTCTTCAAACAGTGTTATGTCTTAATGACTCACCCTCAAATTACGGACAGAATAATGGAAAGGTTGCATTGGTTTGTTTTTGTTTGTTTTTGAGTCTTGGGGATTTTTTTTTTTACAGTTTTGAGAACTCTTGCTCATTTACAGTCATAAATTCTAGGAAGTTAAAGATGGAACATTTGTCTTCCTAATTAGAATTGTTTAATGTGATGAGGTCCTGTTTTCCTGGAGATGGCTGAGCGCCTGCTTGCCCATGGGATGTGGTGAATGAATTCCTTGTTTCGCTTTGCTTGTGTGTGCAGCTTTTACTTTACCTATTAAACTCTTTATCTCAATGCGTAAGTTTTTCTCACTTTCACTCTTCTGTTTCTCTTCCTGATTCTGCCAGGGAATGAGTAAGTAGCAGTTCAGTGCCTATAGTTGCTGGCTAGGATAAAGCCACAACAGTGAAAAGGCAGTACTGAAAGGAAAATTTTAACCCCAAGTTACATCTTTGTGCCTCACAAATTAGGTGGAAAATTAGTCATGCCAGCAATTTAGATATCTTTTATTTGCCTCACAGGCCTGATACCCATATCAATCTGCAAGTAATAATTGATTTTTTTTTTCTTTAAATTTTTATTTATCTTTGTAAGTCAGTCAGTCTGACATAGTTTGTTTGTGTATATATATTTATGTATGTATATTTTATATACACATATATTTTTGTATGTATTGTGTAGTCTTTTTAGTTCTTCCCTAGTTGAAACTACTTCAGATGAATTTGAGGGGTGAATATTTGGTGACTCCTTGTGTTTCTTCATGGGAGATGTATTTTGGGGTATATATTTCTGCCTTGGAAGTAGTTGATATATGCATCAAACTTTCAGAATGAACATTTAGATGTGGCTCTTCCAGAAGTTAAAAAATTTTCTGTGAAATGAGATTATTGGGCATGGCATTCTCGCAGCCAGTATATGGTCCTTCTTGCTGCCACTCAAGTTAATTGCCTTAGCATTGCTGTCTTTTAAGTAGATTTCTCATGGTGATATCACAGATTCTGGTGTTGAATATATCATGAGTCATTTAATTAAAATAGTGCTATTTAAGATTTATTCTCATCAAAATTGAGAGCCCTCATCATTCTGTCAGTCCTTTTCATCTGAAGAAACAATTTGCACCATGGTAAAGCTCTGTGTTGCATATTCTTCTATGATAACATTCATATAGTTTCTAGAGATTTCCTCACAATGATTTCGCTTACCAGATAATTTTCCCCCATGTTGTAGTTGTACTCTTAATGTAGTAGTTATAGTAGGGACTCTTAATGTACTGCTAACATTCTGTTTTTATGAAGTGTGATTAAAGGTACAGAAACCCCATTGTTTAGAGGCTTTTGTTTGTTTAAATTTAGCTTAAGTTAGTGTTCTCCAATGTTTCTGATAAAACTCTTTCCCAGGAACCTATTAAGCAATTGACAAACGCAAGCTAAGACCATTATCCATGCTGATGCTGTTGCGTTAGAAAGTGGAAGTGGGGTCTATATTTTTTGGGAAGTAACTCCTTAAAAAGAACTAAATAATATTTGGAAGAAGTTTTGGTTTGGGGCATGTATTTGTTTTGTTTTTTTAAAATAGTATTCTCAGTAGCAGGGTCTGCTTTTAACATGCTGAAAATAATTTATATCCAACACTGGAAAAATAGGTGAATAACATTAAAATTATGCTTAACAATACTACTGCGGTCATAATATTGTGATCTGTACAACCTTAATTCAAATCACTGGTGTCTGTACACTATGACAAGATTGATGGCTCATGTCTATTTCAATTAATATTTTTTTGTATCAATGGTTATAAAAAAAGAATAATTTCCCTTCATACATTATTTCATTATTTGTATATATACATACTATATATTATTATATTACATTATATATAACAGCATTTATTTTTTCATGATGTTCAGCTAATGACTGAGATTAACTTAGATGAGCTTGATCTTATTACTGCAATTAAAGTTAGGGAATGCTGTACAATAAAGATGATCTTGGAAAAGACTGTCTTGAGTATCGCATTTATCTCCCGAAATTGAAAAGATAGGTTTACGCTAATCTGTTCTGAGTCTGTTTTGAGTTACTGAGAAAACTACTTTTTATGAAAACCCCTATTGAAAATAATGAGTTCTGTAAAGAAGGTAAGCATGATTCCTTAGGGTGCAATGAGTCAGGTAAAGAACTTCTTAAAAAGAGTTGTTTGTTATATGAGCAGTATCACTTTTGTATGCCAAATGAAGCAGAATGCAATTGCGGGAAAAAAACACATGCCACTTCATAATTTAGAACTATTTACCTGCCTGGAAAAAGCAGGAAAAATCTGGAGTTACAAGTTACTTGCTGGGAATAGCATATGCTGTAACACTTTTAAAGACCAATGAATTTTCAGTGTCTTACATCAGGACAGTATAGGTTGTCTGGTGTTTTTACAGTTTTTGAGATACTTAGAGAAAATAATGCAAAGAAATTTGTAGGAGTTGGATGAAATACTGCATCTTGTTCATTTGTCTGTCTCTCATGATGGCTTAAGGAGACCCTAACACATGGATACGAATGCAGTAGCAATCTGCACTTTGCGGGGCTGCTTGAGCAAGAGATTCTCTATTGTGTTTAACAGCACTTAGTATACTTTCCTCCCTCTCAGGGATTTATGTACTCTTTTTGAGCTCATCTACGTTGTTGACATCTGCAGCATAATGTAAGAGTAGATCCACAGCTTAGCTGCATATTTGTTTGTGTGTTTTGGGTAGTTCTTAATCTCCATACTTAATGATTTAATTTGTTATGTTAGTTGTTTCTAAAAACAATGAAAAAGAAGTTTTAACTTAATTTCATTGTAGTCTTAAATGCTCTACTTTTTGAGGCTACATAGAAAGTCTTTTTAGTTCCCTTCATAAGAGTTACTTCAGCCCTTTTTGTTGATTAAAAAAAAAAATTAGAAGGTAGGGTGGGGAGCTGGGAACAGAAGAATGGGGTGATTGGAATAGTGTACCTCACTCATGATACGAGATATGTGATATTTCATACCAGTGTAAGAGATTCCTGGTCTTAGGGTGAATGTTTGGAGAGCACTATATGTATAATTTTTCCTTTTCAGTACTTTCCTTGAAGTTCTAACATTCTGTTTGCTTTTTGGGTTATCACTGGTGTTTTTCTCCTAGGGTTGTCTGTGGTAACTCCATTTTTGTGGTTTTCTTTCTTTTTTCTTCCCACTTTTTCACCAGTTTTAAGACTATTATCAATTAAATTTATGATTATACTTCACTTGCATTACTCATTTAGCTATTTGGAATTCTACCTGACATTTTATTTTTCAGCTGCTGAGTATTTTGATACTGTGGTACAGTTTTCATCAGTCTGCTTTAATTTCTGTTGCAGTGGATAATTTACTAAAACAACAAAATCAGCTTTGTCACTGTTTATATGACTGAGTTGGTCAGGATGAATTACTGTGATTACCTTTCACTGTAAAAAGGCTACATATTTATGCTTGACCTTTTGGGGTTTTCTCTGTTAATATAGCTGTTGATTTATAAGAGCGGCCTCTTCTTTGTAACTAGCATTATTTTTTTTCAAGACCCTTTTGTAAGGGAATTTGTTATTCCTTCTTTGTGATGACTTTGAGCAATTATTAATATAAATAATTGCTAACATCTACAAAAATAATACTCATTTGTTTATGTAGTAGCCTACCTGTGTATCTACTAATTCTAACCTTTACTGCTTCTACAAGCTCATCTAGTAAAGGTGTCAAATGTAGTTGTGTACAATTCCTATGAGCCCTTTTATGTTGAAAACCCCAAAAAAATCCTTGTTTTCCACTTACCACTTGAGTATGGAATATATTTTTAACCAAATATGTAAATAGAACACCTAGCTTCAATGATTTAAAATTCTGGAAAGTTTACCTTTCGCTTCTGGTGACTGTTCTACTGTTTATGTTCAAAAACATGTTATTTTTTAATTGACTCTCCTAGTTCTCATTTGTATTAGATTAAGTCAGTCCTCCTGAGATCTAAAGCTCAATAAATACTTAATTTGATTTGGAAGTAAAAAAGGTATACTTTAACAATAAATAGAAGGTAAGGGGAATTACAGAGGATGGGGTAAAGGGAACAAAATACAAAATATAAAATACAACCTGTAGATGGGAGTGGATGGGAGTTGAATCCAAGCAGTGAAGCTGGAAATTAGTGGTGGATGCAGATGGGTGCTGGTGGGGTGCAGCTGGTTAAGAGTTCCAAATATGGTTGCTCTCCCCACGTGTTTGCTGGAGAGCATGTGGTGAGATAGCAGCAGCAGGGTGGTAAGGTGCTGGGCAGGTGAGCAGCAGGGAGCCAAGAGAAAGAAACAGAAAGTTCGTGCCCCCCCCCCCCCTCCTTTATAGGAGGGCTCAGCGGGAAGTGGGAGGGGACTAAACACCACGCCTGGGGCAGGTCAGACCACCACCAGGGAAGAGTCAGGATACAGTTTCAGATAAGTCCCTCTGGGAGGGCTTAACCCTTTACATCATTTAACTCCCATATGGGAGCCTTAGAAAGTTCTCTGTACTAAATCATGACAGGAAGAATTAGTAGATTTTTTTCAACTTCGATGCTATAAAGATAGCATTGAAAGCATGTAAGCTATTCAAATATGGACAGATTATTTTGAGGGGAGAGAAAAAAGGCATATCTTATACCAAACTCTTGCTAAATTGCAGATATAGTGAATTAAGGCTATTACAGAGGAAGAAATAACCAGTTTTAAAAATTGCTTTTATTTACTGAATACTGATTATTTTTCTGACTCTTGCTGTGTTCAGTCATGAATCTCATTTAGTTGCAATTTTGCTCAGAAATAATCAGCTTTAAAAGTTTTTTTTTTTTGTTTTTTTTTTAAAGATGTTCTGGAAGGTATTAGCCTGAATGCTTATGATTTGCTGTATCAGTGCATAATTGAAGATTGTGATATCAATCAAACCTGTTGTATGAGTAGGTGACAGCTGGTTTTTCTTTATTTTCTTTTTTCCCACACTTTTTCTTTAAGCTTATGGAAAAGTGTTCCTAGTAAGGAAAGTAAGCGGCCATGATGCTGGAAAGCTGTATGCCATGAAAGTACTGAAGAAGGCAACAATAGTTCAAAAAGCCAAAACAACTGAGCACACGAGGACAGAACGACAAGTGTTGGAGCATATTAGGCAGTCGCCATTTTTGGTCACGTTACATTATGCCTTCCAGACAGATACAAAGCTTCATCTCATTTTAGGTGAGTAGTTCTCAGGATGCATGTCTTGCCTTAATGAGAGAAAAAAAAATAAATCTGAACTTTTATCTCATGTTTTGCAACTTTTTTTTTTAATGTGGTTGGTCTTAAGTACTTTGTGTTTGGTGATTCTATGAGAGACCATAGGAAGTAAAATACTGTTCATCTTCAACAGCATTTGTATTTGTGGTTTTCCTGTTTGAACTTCACTGTGCTACTTTGACTTGGGGTGGGGAGCAGGAAATATTATCAGTCTCTTACATGCAGCAAAGAACATATCTAACCTGAAGTACCTAAAGCAGAGAAGTATATTCTTGAACTTACCTAGATGATGAGAAGCCATTGTTGTATGCTGCATTAGTTTCTACAGATTTTCAGACAAATTGTTACTAAGAATGAAAAAAGTTTTAAATCTGTATGAATATGGACATCGAAGTGATTAATTTTATTTCCTCTGCATGCTGCACTTACATATATGACGTGGAGGTACCAAACATGATTTTGTTACTGGGATTAGGTGGATAGGAAAGAAGAAAAAAGGAAATATTTAAGCAGCAGAAGGCCTTCTAGTTCGAACATATTGCACATTTCACTCTAAGGATATGTTTTCTATTGTCCTCAGTATGATCAAGGTTTTAAAATGTTGTCATCTGCAGGAGAGGACAGGGCTACCTGTCACTGACCAGTTTGTACACTGTCCTAGCAATGAAATGCTGCAAGATGAAAGATTAAATCTGACAGGACTTTTCTTTCTCTTTTCAGTAGTGCACTGATAACATGGGAGATGCCAATTAAAGAGAATTGTGTTTTCATTTATTTCTGGTCAAATTCCTTGCAATACTGGAATCTGAGTTGTTAAGGTTTCCTGCTGTATGATGTTGCTGAAAGTATTTACACTGTGGATCAGTTTCTTGTTTTATGCCTGTAATATTTGATTTTAGTAAGTTCTAATGACTTCTGTAAATTTCCATTTGTGAGAAGTGCTTGATAATGAAATACCGTATAGCAGGCCTTATTAGAATGTTCTTCATTCAACTACTGTATTTGCCATTTTGCTTTCCATTTTGATGTGAGAAACCACTTCCATTTCTGTGTACCAGCAAGGCTGACAAAAAACTGATCAGGACCCTTCTCATGGTTTTCAACTCAGTTATAATTTCTGTATGTGTGTGTGTCTCTACTGTCCTGCAAAAGGCCAGTGATGGGAAATCATGTTTTGGGGAAAACCACTGAGATTAAAGACTTGTACTCCTTTTGTTTTATTCCCCAATATCACTGCCTTTGAGAAGTCCTGTCTTTCTCATGAGGATGAGGGCATTTCCTGATAATGACATATGTTTACATTAAAACAACATTAAAATACATTAAAATAAAGCTTCAGGAAGAATTTGCTGCCAAAACTTTTTTGTTGTTCTTGTTTCAAAACTACTCTTTGAGTATTGAAACAGAAAAGGATCTCAGTTTTGGGGTGTTAAGAAGCAATCCAAGGCCACACATTTCTGTGCTGGAAGTAGAGTTTGTTCATAAGGCTTGGTACCACTCTAAAATGAAAAATATTTCTGCCCTTTATTTTGTATTTGGTATATAAGATGTATTTGTAAGGAAATTACAAGCAATTTTAAGAGGCTGCTTACTTAGAGTACTTCAAAAGAATTGGAAAAATCAGTTATCCACTTAATGCTTGGATGCAGAATATATTTTTGTAGTGAATTCTTTCTAAAATGGAATGGTCCTTTCATTGAAGTCCAAGTTTTGCAATTCATTTTAGTTCATAACTTCCATTTGTTGAGTGTTTATTAACAGGCTGATTTAGACATTAGTAAAATTTTATTATTTATGTGAATCTTCACCACTGGCTGTCTATGCACAGACCTTAGTTTTATTTACTACAGTGAGCTAATACAGGTATCTCAAGAGCTCAAACTGAAATGGGGTATTCACTAGATTGCTTTTGAGAGTTGAAAATTGTTGTTCTTAAATTCTTGTAAGACCTTAAAGAAACGTGTAAAGCGTTGTGACATGCTGGAAAATGCTAAAGAGATATTGAAAATACTAGAAATACTTTGAGAGCTCTGTGATTGCATGATGTTAACCTTTAATTGAGGTCTTTGGTTTTGATCATTTTTATATTTCAGCTATTGATTAACAATGTATAATTTTTTTAAAGATGGAGACAAGATGTGAAGTTGTGTTGTAAATATTATAGTACTGTTCTTTATTTTGCTAGAATGCAGTTTAGATCGTATTAGAAATATTTTTTAAAAAAAATCTAAGAGAGACAACAAACCACAAACAGTAGTAATCCAAAACCTCCTCTCACTTGAGATCAGTGTAGTTACCTAAAAATAAATACATAGTAATGGTAAAATTTAAGTGACAATGATGATTGCAAGGCCAGAATAACCTCTTAGATGAAGAGGAAAATTAAAAGCTTTATGCTTACATTCTTCTAAGAGTCAAAGAGGAGCAAGCCCAGTAGTTCTGAGGAGCTGTTAGCAGATAGAAGAACATAGCAAATAGTGCAGACTGGACACGCCTTCTATAACACAATGTTAACATGATGTTTAAAGCAAGAATTTAAAAGCTTTCTTTGTTTTGTTCTGGTGTTCCTGTTGCTTTCCCATAAAGTCTATGCAAATCCATTCTTAGAAGATATTTCGGTGGGAAGATCCTTTTTGTTTTTCTTTTAATCAGTAAATGAGGATGATTAGGATGAGTTAAGAAAATGTCTTTTGATCACTTTTTCTAACAGTGAAAAATCTTTTCTACCTAACAAGTCTTCAGGCTACTTTATAATTCAACTGACAAAAATCCTCCCTGACAAAAAAATTCAGACAACCAAACTAAAAAACCTCAAANTTATTTGATATATTTTCAGAGGCTTCTTAATTCAGGGAAACTGTGCCTTTGCCTCAGTATTTAGATTAATTTGGTTTATGAGCACCATGTCATTTCAGTTTAAGAGAATTGGAACTTCAGCATGCGATTTAATACAATTCTTTGTGCCATCAGATTTCATAGTAGTGTGAATTTATTCTAGATGAATTGCGTGCATGCAGCTGCATTTCTGCCAGTTTGCAAAAATAACAGGATTTAGAGTTGATTACAGTTTTGAGGTCAACTTTAATGATTGCAAGAACCAAGTGTTGTATCCATGTGAATACCAGCTCTTGTACAAAGCTTGTCATATGAGGTTAAGCTACTAATACACCTCTGAACTTTCAGGTGAAACTTATCTTGCTATCAAGCAATTGATTTTATTCTCCTTCCCATTATCAGTAGTGCATTTGATCTGTCACTAAGAATTTGATGGCTGCTTGTTTTTTTGAGCTGTGGTTGGTGTTATGACTTCAACGAAATTAAGCTTGTTCTGTCACTCCTGTGACAGTACCCATGTTTTGGTTCATACCTGTCACGTTCCTTTGAACAGAGCATTGAAATTCAGTTCTTACTGTTTGCAAAGTTAGCAGTTCTGATTTAGAAATAATTTTAAAATTTGTTTCTGAAATCTCTGTTTTTAGCATTATTAGAATGTTGACGTTTGGGGTTTTTTTTGTTGTTGTGTTTTCTTGGTTGTGTTTGGGACTTTGTTTCTGTTATTTTTGTTTTAGAAGAGGAAGCAATTGTAAAATCTGGGGTTTTTTGTTTGTTTGCTTGTTGTTTTTTTTTTTCCGTATTCTTGCTGATCTAGATAAATAATCTTCCACTAATACTTCTTCCCTAGCAGGGAAAAACTGAAAGTTCTCCCCTTTTAGGCAGAATGAAAAATAAAGAGCGATCAGAATGTATATAATTTATATATACGCTTTCTGCTTTGATGTATCAACTTGAAATATCTTTGGACCTTTTTCATACATTTATACATTACATTGGTGGATCTACAGAAACCATACTCAAAAAATGTTAAGATGTGTGAAGCATATTCCCTGCTCTGTTTGCATAGACCTCAAATATGATACTGGGAACTATGGGGTTGCAAATTAATGGCTTTAATGTCCACTGCTAGCATAAACAGCTTTACCTCTGAAATTTATTTGCATTGTAGTGGAGCTCTGTTGGAATAACTGCTATATTTTTTGCCCTCCCCCCTGCAAAGAGTGAAAGTGTGGTTTCCATGAGGGAATATATGTGGAAGTAATCTCCTTCAGCAAGTTTCGCCATCAAAATTCCCCTCGCAGAGGGTAAAAACTAAAATTACCCATAGTTGATTATTTCACCTAATATCTGTGTTCTGAAATACCTTTATGTCTGTGTGCAATACTTTTATGTCTGTGTGCCTTGTTGCTCTTATTTCATGAGTGTGTACAAGTATTCTGTTTGTAGATATAATTTATGCACCTTTGTTTTCATATTCTAAAATAACTGAAAAACAATGTTTATAATTTATGGATATTTGAGGCTTATTTTATGGTTTTGCTTCTTATTTCGAAGTTGGTTGTATTAGTCAATCAGTCCTCCAAGAAGAAAACTTAATGTTGTACAACATGATGAAATATTACTGAATTAAGTAAACTAAAATAATCTGATCCTGGAACATTTAATAACTGAAAAGTACCTATTCCAATATGGAAATCAAGTTGTCAGGAATTAAAATGATTAAGTAATTTATTCTACTTTTTAGATTATATAAATGGAGGAGAACTGTTTACTCACCTTTCACACAGAGAGAAATTCTCAGAAAATGAAGTGCAGATTTACATTGGAGAAATAGTTCTGGCACTTGAACATCTCCACAAGGTAAAGTAACTTATCCTAGAGCTGATTTTGTGGAACTACAACTGTTTGGTTTGCACATCATAAATCTTACTAAGGACAAGTATCTTAATTTTTATTTTTAGTTTATTTTAAACATGAAGTTACTTTAGCAGTGGGACATCAGTTGTATAATTAGAAACACTTTCCAGTGAAGTGTCTATTAATATACACCAGGTAAAGGCTACATGTTTTTGTCTGCAGCATGAAAAGTGCTGTTATTGACAAATGATTGCTAGTTTTTAGTAATCCTTGTGAAATGTGTGTGTTAGTAAAACTAATTTGTAGTCAACATGAAGAGTGTTCAGGTTGCACTATTGCACAGTTGTCCTTATTTTGATACAACTAAACAGCAGAGTTCTGAGATTTTGACACAACTGTAGAGGTGAAAAGTGGTAACACTTTTCAGAGGTAGTAGATTTGTAGGTAGTAGATTTTTTTTAAAAAGCATGAATGTTTAGTCTAGAAGGTAGTAGAGAAGCATCTGTTTTCATTCTTAATGAAAGCTGAATTGAGTTCTGCAGTCAGTCCCAAGTCCTCAGTAGTATTAGATTAGGATATAATATGTCCTTTAAATTTAAAGACATTAATGAATTTGAGAGAATTTTTAAGCTGCTCGAAGGTACTTCTTCAAAGGCATTTTAAATTTGTCCTTTCTGAGGTGCAACTTTACCTTAGAAATGGAAATTTTGCTACTTTCTTATTTAAATGCATTCAGCAACATCTCCTTGATGTGGTTACACTGATGGGGGAATATGTTTTTCTTATTCTGTTTGCAGTTGGGAATTATATATCGGGATATAAAACTTGAGAATATTCTCCTTGATTCTGATGGTCACGTGGTGCTGACAGACTTTGGTCTGAGTAAGGAGTTTCTTACTGATGAGGTGAGTATTTGAATCTCCAGTAAGTGTGGACAAAATCTACCAAGATCACAAACTCAGATTCCATCTCATTGTACTCATAAACAGACTTCAGAGGGTAGGAAGAACTGCCTTCTAGGCTCTTACTTCATAAAACAAAATCTATTAGTCTGTTTTTACTGGGTTTAGTTCACTGGTCTTTGGCCTGCCAGTGTTGCCAGACGTTGTTGTCTCCTCTGGTTTTCCCTGAAAGGCCTTCATGCTCCCTTTATGTGAAAAAGGAGATACTCACATTTCATTATTATTGTCAGATGCTTTTCTAAAAATGCTTGACTATGCTAATACTTTGCAGTGACTAGGCAAATGGAATGCTATGACTCTTCTTTATGCTAATAATTATGAGTGTATTATTATCTTGTCTCTTTCCCATGTCTTTGTGTTGCTTTTGATAAGCTTAATTGCAAGCTTTTAGAATAAAAGCTTATCTCTTATTAAATACGTGTATAATATCTAACAATGATCTCTGACTGTTGGCAGTGGTTGTTAATTATTTGTGAGATACAGTTTTACCTCCAAATATGCTTTTGGATTTCAAAGAGTCAAAATTGCACAGAATTTTTCTTCTGAGAGAATTTTAAAATGGCTATTTTTTACTGAAATCTGGGCTGATGATCGAAAAGTCTTTGTCAGAACCAGCAGAGAGATTTTCTAAAAATAGATAACTCATAGTTTCCTCTAGAATATTTGCATTTCAAATGGATTCTGGATTTGGGATTTTAGTGATACCATTTTAGGAGATAAAGAAATGTTACTTTCTGAAGCAGGGAAATAATATAGATAATGTCACTATCTTTCTTCTAAATTATGTCTTGAAACTAAGAAGGTAAAACTGGTATGACAAGGGATTAGCATGACATTGCTGTACCAGTGCAAGAGAGGAAGTACAGAGAGGTGCAGTTTTCAGGAGAAAAGAATGGTAGTAAAAGGTGTGGCTAGAACCTAGGCTTAGATTGGTGAGAGGAGCTGTGCTGAGCGCAAGACAAAGTATGTGGAATGGTATTACTGCATTGATAGCAGAGAAAAGTAGTAGTTCCCTGGCCTTTGAGACAAAGCTGAATGAAGCCATAATCTTCCCTGTAATAAGAATGGTATAATAAATCAGGACCGTCTTTAAGTTTCAAACCAGGTGATTTTAGGAAATACACTTCTTTCCAAATATATTCACCTTCAAGACATCATTTACAAGTTCAAGGAAGGGGGAGGACTTGAATAAGCAAGGAAAGTTATGTGTCAGCTTTTCACACACTGAATCGGATTTCTCTTTCTCAAGTAATTAAATAAAGCAGTCTTGTTGCCTGGACATTTAATGTTGGTTCCTCTAAATCTAATCCATCCTGTTTTCAGTATATACCTCAGAAATCTCTTCACCTTATCATATTTTTTTCCTCATTCTCCTTCTCATTTCAAATTTGTTTTCCCTGTTGAAAGAAGCTCAGCATTTCTAATGATTCTTTTAAGGAGAAAAAAAGTAATTGCAATTGTGTTTTTTTCTTTCAAAATCAAAGTTGTTTGCAGTTGACTACAGTTTTCACCTGTGGTGTTGCAATTTATCTACTGAATCTAAACATGATTAGGATGACCCGTTTACACATAGAAATTGACATTTCCTGTTGTAGTCTCTGTAGACAGTTTGGCTAGAACACTTACAATTCACATTACAAAAGATACTTAACTTACATTTCTGAACCAAGGTGCTTACAAGAGGTGAAGTTTGCCTGCATAGCTTATATCTGTTTTCATGCTCATTGTGCAGGGCTTGGACAAAATTATACTACTTGTGTAAGTAAGGTATAAGTTCAGCATTTGCAATTTAATCAGAGCGGTATGCTTTACTTTCTTCACACTTCATGTCTAGTCTGCCCTGCTGCTTGCAAGAACTTTGACAGTCAAGTAATACATTTGTGCAAGTGGAATTTATTGTAACAATCTCCACTGTTTGGATTGTAATTTTTGAAGCAAGATATATAAAGGTTATTAAGAATGTATAAAAAATACCAGCAGTTATGAACTTATGTATTTGGAATTCCTATCAGAGAGAATTCTTTGACTTGTATTTATAAATTTCAGATGATTTTGTTGGTTAGGGATACTTGCCATGACACATCCTAGTTCATATGTTCAATTATTCCGGCTTTAATCTGATGGTTGTTGAATTTTCTAGCTACCTGAGCAAGTATAGAACTAATAGAGATAGTTCATTGTAGAAGGAGTGTACTATTTCTTGGCTATAATAATTCTGGCTGATTAATTTGCTATTCTACAACACAGAAATGGGAAGCTGGTTTTCCTAAGCACTGTTTGAGTGGAAAGAAGCAAATGCATGTGACTTCTAGGAAAACAGAAACCTATTGATTCCTATCTGAAGCATGAGTATGAAGAATGTGTTATCAAATATCGCCTTTGTTTTACAATCGTTATGTAAAAGTGCTTATAACACACAACAGTTACAATTCCAGGCTGAAAGCAGTGTGGGTTTAAGAGCTCTAAAACATTTTGCACTACTGTTTCAATAAAAAGTGAAATTTGCCTTGTACAAGTGAAATGGCAGCTGGTATTGCCTTTGTTTTATCTTTAAAGTGAACCCTCTATGCTTGTATTTGCAAGCAAAAGAAGCAATAACCTGACTGAAACAAAGTAATTGAATAAAAGTGAACTTCAGCATAGGATAGTTCAGTATCACAAGATGATCTTGTATGATCTGACTTTGATATTAAATAAAATTTTAATATCTTTAATGTCTTATGATCTGCAGTTTGAGTAGCCTAACTATAGAATGGGATTAGGTAAAAGGCTCTTCATTTCAGTCTCTTAACAATGTTTTTCATGTCAGGTTTTGTGGCATTTATATTCTTATCCCTGTGATGAATTAATGGCTATTACTGATTTGTAACTCTCAGATGAATTGTAAATAAAATCAGGCTTATAAAGGGACACTTTTTAGCCTTGTGCTTTCAGGCATCTCAGTTGAGTTCATTTCTAATTGGGCTGTAGAATATATGTGCATGTGACATTAATATAAATTGTTATTATAAGGGGCATAGAGAATTGGTAGGACTGACAAACTGTATTGAAATTTCTCAGCTGCTGTTTTTTGCATTGTATGTGTGCAATCACTTTAGTATTTGTTTTTTTGTTTAGTTTTGTGTTTGTGCTTCAAGAGTCTTGCTTTCAGTCTACCTTTTAAACTGCCAGACACCCCTAAGGTGTTTGAGGTTTTTTGCTTTCTTATTTCTCATGTAGTATGTTTACAGAATCATAGAATTGTTTTGGCTGGAAAAGTCTTTTGAGTCCAACCATTATCTAATTGTACGAAGTCTAGTGCTAAACCATGTCCCATAGCACCACTTCTGTGGGTCTTTCTAAACACCTGCAGGGACTGGGGACTCAACTACCCTCCTGGAGAATCTGTTCTATTGTTTGATAACCCTTTCAGTGAAGAATTTTCTTTTAATATCCAGTCTAAAGCTCTGGAGCAATTTCAGGCCATTTCCTCTTGACACTAGGGAGAAGAGACTGACACCCACCATTCTGCAACCTCCTTTCAGGGAGTCAGAAATAGCAATAAGCCTTGAGCCTCTTTTTCTCCAAGCTGAACAACCCTAGTTCCCTCAGCCACTTCTCATAAGACTTGTTCTCCAGACCCTTGACCAGCTTTGTTACATTTCTCTGGACATATTCCAGCCTCTCAATGTCTTTGTTGTAGTGAGGGCCCTAAAACTGAAAGCAGTGCTCAAGGTGCGTCCTCACCAGTGCTGAATGTAGAGTGATAATCACTTCCCTGATCCTGCGGGTCAGACTATTTCTGACATAGGCTGGGATGCTGTTAACCACCTGGACACATTTCTGGCTCTTGATCAGCTGTCTGTCGATTGATAGCCCCAGGTTTCTGTAACATCTGGTCGTCTCTGATACTGTAGATGTAAATGTTTATCTGACATCTCTTAGGTGCTGTGTTTTTTCTTTATATTTTCTTTTTAAAAAAAAAGATTTTTGAAGGCTTTTGGCGGCAGCTAGTAGAATTCTTCCAGAACTGGTACTCCTATGCTTTACAATTCTGCCTCTATTTGAAGAAAGAGGATTTTTTTCAGTTTTGATTTGTGTATGAGTCTTCTCTCTCTTCTCAAATGGTGATGTTTTAGAAAAGAAGCATTCAAAAAAAATCAGAATTTTTGAGAAGAACCTACTACAAAGCATTCATCTGGAATGACAGTAGTTCCTACTTGCATTCCTCCCACACAATAATGTTCTGTTTTTAAATTTTTTTTTCATGCAGAATTGAGACTTTTTTCCCCTCCTGAATTATTTGCTTTACAAATCCATTATCAGGACCTGTTTTAAAAGGAGTCATAGATAGTATGACCTGATTTAAAGTTCACTGCAGAACTGCAATTGAAGACAAACACAATCATTGTAGAAAGCTGTGAAAAGGGTTTCTTGAGCCTCTATTCAGCTTCAGGGCACAGCCTTGCACTGAGCTATAATTTGGGGCCACAGCTGTAGAGATTGTTTCTTGGCTGGTGTGCAGTACCTGGTTTACCTGTTCTTGCTGACTCTTCTTAAGTGCATTTCTGGTGGGAGCTGCTGTCAGGTAGATCACATTCTTGCTTGAAAAGCTTAGTAGGCTGGTTTCATATCTGTTTTGAAAGCACAGTCATTTACATGTCTAGCTCTGGCACAAGATACATATTTTCACTTAACTGACTGCTTAAGTAAGAACAGCCACCAGGATAATTAATTTCAGATGACCTTATACATTATCTTTTAAAATTAATTCTTCTAGAAATTACATCTCAAACTAAGTGAACCTTTGATTTACCATATTACAACTGTTGTTGGCCTAGGCTATACCTTTAATTTTGTATTTCATTATGATGTTGCAGCAGAGCAATCTTACCTTGTGTACCACTAAAAATTTTTTCTATCATTCTTTCTCCTTGATCTTCTACAAAAACATTATTTTGGTCCTGGATAGACATTACAGCTACAGAAGCAACAGTCTTACACCTGAGAAGTATTTTGTGTGTGGCTATACTCTTTCTTATATGGACAAAGTATATCTGCATATTTTGTCAAAAATACCTCCAAAAAACTTAATTAAAAAAAAAAAAATCTCGCAGACAGGTTTGCCTTTTGTGGAAACAGGTTTTTTGTTCTTCATTTTAAGTCTACATCATGTCTTTGAACTATGTGAGAGTGTTCATATGTCTTCTTAAATAAAGACTATAGTTATTGTTGTTCTAGACAGTTAAAATTATGATTGAAGGATATTGCAGCATTTTAGTTTTCGGGTAAATATCAATAGAATCATTTCAAGATGGGATGATCTCTAAGATTCACTGAAGGTACTGGGTCTGTTTTGGCATGGAATTTATGCTTTCCTTTTTGCACTTCATGAAAATTACAAATAAAGAATCTGTTTATCAGGCCAGCTTTGTAGTAGCACCTCTGCTATTGACCTCTAGGACGTTGCATGTAAATGTCAGCTTGTGACAGTATTCTTTCAACTTGCCTTATAATCTTAGTTGTCTCATTAAACTTAGGAAGGACACTCACTGAATTGGTATCTTATAGACAGTTTGCTGATAGCTCATGTGTGAGATACAGTGTGTGATACTGCTAAACTCTTCAGCAACTTAGTTTCTTTTTACAATCTGTTTCTAGAGGAACTTTGGTTCTTGACTGATTTCTTAGGGGACAGCAAGATAGAGATACTGGTCCCCACAGTGAGAGCTGGGAGCTAGAATGGCAAGCAGGACAGGCGTGGATTAGTATGCTCACTGACCAATGACATGGTGTCACAGCATCCAGCAAGATCAGAGCAAGTCTAGTAGCAGTAGGATAAGTTCAGACAACAGTCCAGTGGTTATCAGGTAAGCTTGTCTTGAGGAGGGAGGCTTGAGGTCAAGCAGGATTTGAAGTTGTTTGATGACGATTAGTGAGGTACACAGCCAAGTACAGACATCCCTGCATCACCTTCTGATACAAGCATCCAGAATGGGAACCTGAACTTCAGCTCCCAGCTGAAGGTAGAGGTGGCTCCTGACAAGCTTCTGTCAGAGTACTCAGCTCTGTTGTGTTGCATTATATGTTGCAGTTGAATAGACAAGAAAACTATTTCATTTGATAACATGCAAAATTCTGGGTGGGCCTCTGACACTAGCTGAGTCTTATTCTTGAATGTACAATACATCCTTTCTGGCCTTACTGTCTGATCTTGCATATTTCTCAACTATGTACTTTTTCCTCAATGACATTGTAAAAATAGTAGAATGATGCTTCTGTAAATTCCCAAATATGCATTGAATAAAATCATAGCAAGGGATAATTTTATATGTTCTTCCTTGTTAAGTAAAAACAATTGTAAAACTATAAAATAGAAGGTTCATTTTGGATTTTGTTGTTCTCTTTTTTTCACCCTGGCTTGCAATCAACCAAAACCCTCAAATCCTTTTCTGTAGGGAGGTACTCTGGCCTCCTGTGTCCCGATCTTTGTGTTGACCTCTAATTGCAGGAAAGATCAACTTCTTCTGGTTTCCTTCATTAGAGATTGGTTGATGTACCCAGGAAACATTAATGACTTCAAGGCTGAAGGTTCTCCTTGTATTTCTTTTCCTTGTATTTTGTAGTATCCAGCAAGCCATCATTGGCAATTGTGAATTCTAGGATATCGTGCCTGGCTGAGTAGATGAGGGGAGAGCAGTGGATGTTGTCTATCTTGATTTCATCAAGGCTTCTAACGTTGGCTGAGTAGCAGAGCTCAGAGGGTTATAATCACTTGGTACTGTCTATTTAGAGGCTCAGAGCTAGTACTGCACCTCAAGAATCAGTATAGGATCAAATATTGTCTAGCATCTTCATCAGTAACCTGGACGTTGGGATGGGGTGCACTCTCAGCAAGTTTGCTGGTGCTACAAAACTGGGAAGAGCAGCTGCTGCACCAAAAGCTTGTGCTGTCAGTCAGCAAGACCTGGACAAACTGGAGTGTTGAGTGGGAGAACTTAATGAAGTTCAAGGGCAAGTGTCCTGCACCTGGGGAGAAAATAGCCCCATGTACTACCACAAGTTAATACTTAACCTTTTGGAAAGCAGTTCACTGGGGATGGATCTGGAACCTCCTGGTGGATGACAGGTTGACCATGAGCCAACAATATGCCCTTGTGACCAAGAGGGCCTAATGTATTCTGAGGTACATTAAGAAGTAAGTGGCCACCTGACAGTGGGAGGTTCACCTCTCTCTCTACTCTGCCCTTGTGAGGCTACATCTAAGTACTGTGTCCAGTGCTGGGCTCTCCAGTTTAAGAGAGACAAGGAACTGCTGGAGAGGTCTGATTAGGTAACCAAAGGATCTCTGCTCAGGCTGAGAGGCGTGGGACTGTTTGGTTTGGCAAAGGCAAGACTGAGAGGGGATCATATCAGTGAGAACAGAGTTAGTCTCTTTTAGGTGGTGCCTAGTGGCTGACAATGAGCACAAACGAGAACACAGCAAGTTCCATCTGAACATGAGGAAAAGCTTTGTTACCTTAATGGTGGCAGAACACTGCAACAGCCTCCCCAGAGAGGTAGTCTTCTCTGGAAGCTTTCAAGCCTGAACACACTTTCCTGTGCAACGTGCTCTAGGCAAACTTGCTCTGGCAGGGAGGCTGGACTAGATGATCCCCAGAGGCCACTTCCAATCCCTACCATTCTGTGATCACAAGTCAACTTCTTGAGAGCCAAAAGCACAGCATCCCTGCAGACCTTGCATTAGAACATAAGTTAGCAGTGTACCATCTTGTGCAAGAATTGCAATACTGTGATACCACATAAATTTTAACACCTGCTTTTAATTTGTTCCATGTGATCCTTTCCTCAGGTGTGAACCTTGTCCTTGTGCAAAGACATTTTTGGTGTGGGTTTTGTTGTGTTTTTTTTTAATAGTATCTTTATTTCATTATCACATTCTGGGCACAGATGCCCTCCATCAGAGAAGAATGCTTTGTTTGTAAATACTTCTGAATAACAAGCAGAATCACCAATTTTCATGTACTAGAATGTTTATTCACTAAATAGAATGTGGAAGAAAGTCTTTATGTTGATCATAACTTTTTGGAACTGGTAAAGCTAGTTTGAAAATTTAACTCTTCTGGAGACTGAACTTTGTTTTGTCGTGTATATGATATGCAGAATACTTCCAACTTACTAGTGAGAAGCGTTTTCATGGGGAAGTTAAGGATTTCACTGGTAGCCCTGAGTATTTTATGGACGTTGGAAATGTACAAGTAGTTCAGTTGGTTTGCATGCTTTATGCATTTGCATGAAGTGTGCTTAAAGAGAAGAACCAAGATGCACAAAGTTTTTTACCTAAACTATGATTTTCATCTGCATACCTAGATGTTAGTATGAAGACAAGGAAGTTAGTATACAACACCGAAGAATTATTATTGACTTTAAGTAGAATGGTCATATCTGTATTAGATTAAAAACCTCATTTAAACTTGCTGTGTGATTTCAGCATTCCTCCAACAGGAGTTAAGCCTTCCCCTTGTCATATTAGGTCATTATGATGAAGTCAGATTAAGTGAACAAAGCTATTTATTTTGCCAAATTGCAAGTGTGGACAAGCATAGGAATCTCATAAGAACGTTGCTGGAATCTGTGGAAGAACCCATCAAAAACATGCATAGTAATTATTAATTTCTTCACGACAAAAATCAGTAAGAGATTGTCTCTATTGGAGAGTTTTTAAGTGCACTTGTGAAGAGCTGGTCCTGAGAACAGCCCTGAATGCTTTCAGTAAGCTGCTGTCTAGCTTCTTGGTTCCATTGTCTTCTGTGGCATCTTCTTGCTCTATTACTTGGTCCCACATGGTTGCAGAGATTGTGTTGCCAGTGAAATGCATGCCATCAGAGACTGATACTCTGACTCTCCACCTCTAGAGGTTGTTTTTCTCTTCTTTGGCCCAGGAGCACTTAAAGTTTCTAGAGCCTGGGTTCGTTGTGATTTTTGGTGTTGAGTTACTAAAGGAGCAGTTCTTTAGCTATTTGGTTATGTTCTTAGAGTATTTTATATGAATACAGAATGTAAGAAAATTAAAGCCCCAGTGAATTTAACAGCTGAGAAGGGCCCTTTTCTACTTTCTAGTGTAAGAATCTCAAGAAATGAAATTATGTACTCTAGGATTTAACCAAATCTGACCATATCCTGCCATTGCTTTTTATTGGCAAGAAATTCCTACTAGAGAATGCATACACTACTAAAGAACATTTAGTGAAGAGTACCTTTGGGGGTCATCTCTTTTCTGGGTTTTTGTTACTCAAAGTCACAGAATTAATTTAAGGAATTCAGTTTCATGGTTCGATTGAGTATGATAGTAGTGTGGCTTCATAATGTGTCATGCCTGCTGTTCAGCTCAATTAAGAACAAAGCACATTAAGTAGCAGGAGAATAGAAACATCTGTTTCATTTCAAAGGTGACCTTTCATGTGGTTGGAGAAATGGGTCCTGATTGTGAATGCTGAAAAGAATTAGTACAGTTCTCTGGCTAAAATATGTTGGCTAGTTCTCTAGCTAAAATATGTTTACACAAAGACCACTGTGAACGAAACAGGATGGCTCTGTCTCTTGGCGCAGTGGTACATGTTTCAATGTGGTTTATCAAGCTGAATAATTACTTCAAAGGCTATATATTTAAATGTTAAATAATTGGTCTTCAAATGGCAGAATGATTCTTGAGGTATTTGAGTGCTTTTGATATCTGCATTCATACTTTGGAGATAAAATCACCCATGTTCAAACTCAAGTGATTTCCCAAAGAAGTATTCGTATGGCAGAAATGCTGTCCTTCGGCTTATTGCATATGCATGGAACTGTGTTCTTGGAATATGTCTCTCCATGCTGAGCCAAAACAGAGCATCTGGCTATTTTCAGATGTGGTGTTTTGTTTTACTTATGTTAGTATTCTGTTTGGTAGCTTTATCTGAACTCACCCTTTCCAGTATTCACACCTCCATAATCTTTATTCATGCTGTTGTTTTGGGTGTTTTGCTTTTATGCTTGCTTATTTTGTTTGTGAAGCCTCTGAAACAAGATCTTTTGGGTGAACACTTCATTTGAACTTTTTTTTTTTTTTTTTTNGTAGTCAAATAGCAGGCTCCAGTTTGCTCAGTCTGCATCTTGTACAAACAGCCAGCTTATTAACAGATTGGGTGTGTTTTGTGCTTAACGATTGTGTAGGTTGTATGTTTCTGTTCACTTGACTTCTAGTTACTTGAAGAAGTCTAAACATAATTTTTTTTTTCTTTAGTACTTATCAGGAGGTACACAATATAGCAGTCCTTGACTGCTTGAGTCTTCAACTTTTCAAAGTGGGTCATCTTTTGCTCTGGGGCCACTTTGTTCTTTGTATTTTCTTTCAAGCTGATATGGGTGTCCTGTCTGCTGTGGTGTGGGTAAAGATTACAAATATAAGATGCACTTTACAGTTATGCAGATCTCAAGTTTCCAGAGGGTATGGTTAGCTGGAGGTTTTTTGAGTCCCTGAACTAAAAATGTTCTTTATTTGTTAAAGGAACTGATAATAATATGTAACAGTGAAGGAATTGATAATATGTAACAGTCTCTTGAGATCTTTTCCTCTGCTGTAATGACTTTTTTTCCTTAAAAATATTAGTTTGGCCCTGACATGCTGTGTAGTGGTTTAGCAGTTACCCGCCCCCCCCNCCCCAATCTTATCTCACCACCTGTTGATGCTGAAGATAGGCGGAGGTAGATCGGCCAGGGGGATTAGTAGTAGAAAAAAGTTAGTAGTATTTCTGAGAATTAGCTACCAAGGCAGAGACAAAGGAGACCATGCAAGAGAAGCAGCTGCAGCCCAGAGTGGTCTGAAACCGTCTGCTATCTAATGTTTTGGTTACGCTACTTAAAAACAACTTTTTTTTGTCTTCCTTAGTAAAGCTCTGGTGCAGTGACATACTGTGTTTTCCTCTTTCAGCCAATAGTCTAATTTCTTACTCAAATTCTCCAGGTAGTTCAAACCAGCACAATCCACCCCTGTCTATTCACTCAGAGTTTACTGAGAATTATCTAATCTAAACAATATAATATTTACAATAATGAATATTTACAAATTCAGTTTATTTCAGATGTATCTTGGATGTAGGTGATTCAAAAGCTAAGAAAACAGGAAACAGTTTGTCTCCTCACAGATTAGATGAGACCAGGGACTCCTAGGTGACATTGGGTTCGTGCTCAAGTGTATTGTCGATTCTGTTATATTGGATGCCAGATGTAACCTAGAACAGAAAACTCCTAACATTCTAAATTCTTTCAGCCAAGGTTAGATTTATCTGTGGAATACACTGGATTTCACCATTCTCCTGCATTACCCAGTATGTATGACCAGGACCTTCTGCAGAAACCACCCCTCAGACAGGTTTCCCTTCGCCCGAAGGAGAAAATACCCAAACAGTTTTACCTAACAGGTTCTTTTCATGTACAACAGGAACTCTATCACCATCCACTGTTGGTACCAAATCTGATCATGTAGGTCCTGCTCTATTTACAGAACCTTGACTGTTTACCAACCAGGTTGCTTGTGCTAAATTCTTGTCCCAGTTTTTGAAAGTTCCACCCCCCCATGGCTTTTAGGGTGGTCTTTAGCAAACTGTTGTAGCGTTCAGTCTTTCCTGAAGCTGGTGCATAGTAGGGTATG
>VWZI01006064.1:7316-19158 GCA_013396835.1 Psilopogon haemacephalus
TAAACCCCGGCTAAAACTCAGAAAAACACACTGGAAGTTAATAAATGAAGCTTTATATTTACAGCAATGCAAATATACAAGCAAATATTTACAAGATATAACAAATATTTACAGATATATACAGTAAAAAGGGAATACAGACAGCACACCCCTCCTGGAGACCAAAATCCTCAGAAGAGGGTAACCAAATCCCCCTACCACCTTTCTCCCCTTTCCCAGCTTTATCTCATCACCTCTTGATGCTGCAGATAAGCTGAAGATCAGAGAGATTAATGATAGGAGAAGAAGTTAGTAGTTTTAGTGATTTTACTCTGAATCTAGCCAGCAAGACCAAGAGACAAAGGAAAAAGCTGCTGGAGCCAGCACAGAACCAAGCCAGACTGGCTCCCAAAGCCAACTGGATATCTGGATGCTTTGAGAACATTTCTTAAAACAATTTTTTTTTTCTCTGTCTCAGTGAAACTTGGTGAAGTGACACTGTGTTGTTTAACTCTCTCTCAGCCAATAGTCTAATTTCTCACTCAAATTCTCCAATTAGCTCAAACCAACACAGATGCCAGTACTTTGTAAATACAAAAGATCTTTTGTACACTTCCAGGTTTATCTAAGATACATGAGTCATTTCATATTTTCATGAGACTGATTCCTGTACTTCAGACGTGATCTTCAACCAGAATAGTGTGTTTAGGGCTCATTTGTATAATTAATATTTGAATCTCAATACAGACTTCTCACAAATCTGTGGAGATTTTCATAATTGTTTTTCTTGTTTGTTTTGTTTGGTTGCTTTTTTTTTTTTTTAAGGGAACTAGCCTCACTGTATAAAAAGAAACTACTTTTAAAAATTATGACAGAAATTAAAATTAGAATAAAAAAAAAAAGTCCTCCACCATATTTCAATGATTCACAGTTTATACGTAAGTGGTCTACTAGTACTTATGAAAACAGTTTTTTCACCATCCATACTCATACAGACACCCACATAGACCTTTGCTTCTTCTTAAGAAAGATACAACTTCCCAGTCAACTNACAGAAGAGATTTTCATGTTCAGCAAAGCTTTCCTGTCTTTATAAATTTTACACATGTGTATTCTGCTGTTTACAGCAGCAGAAAGATTTATTTGGAATGTTAAAAGCATAAATCAAGAATATTTCATTTTTATGCAACTCTACAAGCATCTCAGAAAGGAAGGCAAATGTTATCACAATTTAAACTTTAGGAAACGAATAATATCTCAGCACTGGGTATTCAGGCTTCTGTGCAACAGAATATATAATTTGCAGAATCTCAAAAAAGAAGAGCTTTCAGAAAAAGAATTTAAAATAAAAAATGTACAGTATTTTGTCTGTTCAGTCTGGCATTTTAAATGTCTGATATTTATTTGTCTTTAATTATCATTCTTCACAGATATGGGGCTTAGGCTGTATTGAATTGTGTGCAGCAGAACTAGTTCTGCTACTAGCAGCTCTCATTATAATGACTGTCAGTCACTTTATTAAGCACCTACCACCTTGAGTTTTATCACAGTAGACAGCACAGGAATAAGAGAATTTTAAGAATTTTGAAAGCATTATTTAATTCACTTTTCTAGTACAGATTTCCACAACAGCTGGTTTAAAAATTTTAAAACTTATAAATTGCATATGTCACTCTCATGAACAAGAATAAATAAGAAAAGTATTTCTGCTAGAAGTGTCATTTAAAAGCATCATTAGAAAACTCAACAGTAGTTATTTCAACAGTCTAGCAAATCAAGAAACACTCTTCATAAAAAAAAAAAAAGAAAAAAAAAATAATTGCCTCACTTTGAAGGCAAGTAACTTTTCTCCAAAACCTGTCGGAAGAGCAAATTCTAAAGGCAATGAGGATCCACGCAGAGTCCATTTTGCTCAGCCTACAAAAACAATGTTCAGTGCTTCACAGCAGTGTCTTAACATCTGTACTATATCCTTTTTCATAAGTGATAGGTTCCAAACTACAGAGAGCTTTAGAATTACATATTTGATCAGCATATAGAGGAAAGAAAATACTTTAAAATAGCACAAGCAAAGTTGGAACATGGGAGCATGTAAAAGTCTACTTATTTAAAAAGGAAAGTTTTCTGCTCACCTCTTTGCTTTCTAAGAATATAAAATGTTGAAATTATCTACTTTTCAAGGACTGGATACACTTGATCAAATACAGACATCTTCAGCACTGAAGTCATTAGTGTCTTCCTTTAAACATTCTGACCCAGGTTAACTAATTAATGGAAATAAATATTCATTCTTAGGAAATAAATGATGTCATTTTACCATGTCTTGTTTTTTTCAATGCCTTGGGGCTTTTTTTTTGGTTGTTTTGAGATTTTATTGTGGGGATGAGGGGCTTAGGCTTTTTTTTGGTTTGGGATTTTGAGGATTAGGGTTTCTTTGGTTGGTTAGTTTTGGATTTCTTTGTTTGTCATGGGTTAATGATTAGTGAAAGAACCTGGGTGAAAGATCTTCCATGAAGATAAAAGCTTTCAGATAACAACTTTAATTTTCTCCACCTTATATGTGTGTGACAGATTATAATTACACCTATTTTGAATCCTGTGTTTTATGATACGTAAGCATCCTCCGTGGTTGCATATAATATATGTCTCTCATTTTTTAACTTACAATACTGACCTTCATGAAAAAGCTATGCTCTTGGATTTCATTCTTGAAAAAAAATGATGCCACGTTATTCCTCCAAGCTTGCTGTCGCATTGAATACGTAATGTAATTCAAAATGTGAGAATGTCATGGAGCTAGAAATACACACAAGAACATATACATCGCAATTCAAAAACAATAGAATTATTACTAGTTTTGTTTTGTTTTGTTTTTATCTTTATTCTCAATTCCATCCTCTTTTCCCTTTTCTAATTAGCTTTCCTTCCTAACTTCTATAGCAGTACAGCCTCTGGCTGGGATGACATGTGGAAGAATTTCTCTGAGGCCAATGTTAATGTGGTTCTCTGGATTGCCCAGTAGTAATCACAAAGTATTGTTAATAAAAATCTCTCAAGCACAACACCCTCAGGATAACAACCAGTGGTCAAGAAAGTAGGAATGACATGAAGTTCATTTCCATTTTTGTATGAAAAGAGAATGACCCCAGCCCTCCTCTGCTGTTCATTTCAAGGTCAATTCAACTTGCTATATTTCAGCTGTGATACAAAATTACTCAGTATATACCCTTTACTCTTTTATTTTCTAACCTTTATTGTCTATGGCTAATCATAAAAATGGAAATGAATAACTTGCTATCATACGTATAGGTAAGGAATCTGTAGCAGTCCTGGCTGATTGTTGAATCTGATGGATGTTTTAAAAATCAATACCTTTGCAGCCTCCTGTGTTCATAAATAGGGTTTATGAGAAACAAGAGCTAATCTCTGATCCTAACCCTCAGTGTTTGGAATTCAGAATACTCACAGTTGCTCAGCAGTGCCACAGTGTCAGTGACTAAAGATATATATAATATGCACTTTTTGTTTATTTCCTGGGAAATGGCTTTATATTTTTCTACAATGTCCAATATGAGAGTCACCTTGTAGATCCTGCTGTAATATGCAGAATATAATTACTCTCTCTTGTTGTTCATCAGTTTTGGTACTTAGATTAATAAGGAAATGCACAACACATAGAAGAGACTTTCCTTGTTTATGAATTGCCAATGATTTTAAAGTGTTTAAAAATAACCCTAGACATGATTTAAAAAAAAAATAAATTATAGCTTGGTTTGGATGTTTTTGTGGTGGGTTTTTTTTGTTTGTTTGTTTGTTTGGGTTTTTTTAATTTAATGACCTTTATAGAATGAAAGGCATTTTTAGGTTAAAAAAAAGAAAGGAATCATTCATCTCAGAAACTTCAGCATATTTGACTAGAGAATAGCAGCATAAGAAAAAAAGCAAGCAGTCATTATCATTACTATCATCATCAGTCATCAGCTTCACCACACAGGTTTGTGCACATGCTGTAATGAAAAAAAACTGAGGGAAAAAAATAGATAGAAAAGGCTTCTACTAATTCTAAATTGCTGAATAATTTTAACTAAGCAGCACACTATCCCTCTGAATAGCCTCTTAAAGGAGATTACAACTCATCATCAGCTTTGTCATTAGTCTAATCAATATAATCCTGTGATATTTGCTTCTTATTTAGAGAGGCACTCACAGGGAAGGTTATCAGCAACCCCTGCATGAGAATTCTTCTGTCCCCGTGGATGCACACTATGTCGCCAACTGTCAGTCAGATCATCATCGACACGGACAAGAAACAGTGTCTATGTGACTGGCCTATACAACACACTATATTCTTCCAGAAGAATGAACATGAGTCCAAAGGGACCATCACAGTTGTTGTTGGGCATGGAGATTCAGTGTGAATTCCCTGCTAAGTCAGTCAGACCAAATTATTTTTATGATGTATTCCGAAGGATGTCTTTGGTAAAGATAGTGACTTTGCTCCTTCTGTTTTCTACTAGTCTATTTGCCAGGACGCTCAGAAATACTTGTTCATAGTTATTTCATTAACCTTACAGGAATAAAATAAAATATAATATAATCCATTTAAACTGTTACAAGTCTTCTGGGTTAGACATTAATCTTGCTATTTCCAATATACGACATTACTAGATCTTAATTTTCTTGTTCTTTAAGCTTCATGAAAAATCACCAAAGCTATGAAGATTAAAAATATCATACCTGGCTTAAAAGTGAAGTAGAGACAGTGTGATTTTGAAAGAAAACTATAGGTGTGAAAATTCACATCCAAATTGTGAGAGAACACTATTCAGAGGGAGATGTTCACATACAACTGTTTTGCTTTTTTTGTTTAATATTATCACAAATAATAGTGTTTCTGTGTGTACTGAGAGGGAAAGTAATTCTGTAGAGTCAGACTGGTTCAGGTTCAGGAGCAGACCTATGTGAAATTTATGATATGTTCACTTACAGAGCCCCAGTAAAAATTTACCAAGCTTGGCTCAAATTTTATGCCCCAAAGTCCCTCAGACACATTGGAAAAAAATATTTATTAAACCTGTTGAATCATTTATATTTGCACCATAAAATGAGACAGGAAGAAATTAGCTTATTAATATCTCAGAAAGCATCCAACATCTAAGTAAACATACAAAATACTTCTATTTAGCAATCCCATGTTAGTAATCTGCATGCACTTCAGAAAGAGACACTGATATTTGTTAATGCATTTATGGACATGTCATCAGTTAAAGTTGATCAATACATTTGTGGTCATTTGAGGGCTCCCAGGATCCATTAAGAAAACTAGAGACTGGGGGATGGACCTGGTTGTCCCAGGATATTGTAATACTGTCATTCTATACCACTTTCCCGTATCATAGCTTATAAGGCAGTGCCTGGCTGATAACACTTACCCTCCCCTCCCCTCCTCCCCTCCCCTTCCCTCCCCTCCTCTCCTCCCATCCCATTTGTCCCTTCACTTCTTTACTCCAGGAAGAAAACACATCATAGAATCATAGAATAGTTTACGTTGGAAGAGACCTCAAAGATCACCCAGTTCCAAACCCCCACCATATGCAGGGACACCTCCCACTAGATCAGACCACTCAAGGACTCATCCAGCCTGGCCTTGAACACCTCCAGGAAGGGAGCAGCCACAACCTCCCTGGGCAACCTGTTCCAGTGTCTTGCCACCCTCACTGTAAAGAACTTCCTCCTAACATTCCATTTAAATCTCCCCTCTATCAGTTTAAACCCATTACCCCTCATCCTGTCATTACAAGACCTTGTCAATAGTCTCTCCCCAGCACTCCTGTAGACTCCCTTCAGATACTGGAAGGCTACTATAAGGTCTCCTTGAAGCCTTCTCTTCTCCAGGCTGAAAAGCCCCAACTTTTACAGCCTGAACTCTTACAGCCTGTCCTCATAGCAGAGGTTCTCCAGCCATCTTTGTGGCCCTCCTCTGCACTCTCTCCACAAGTCCTTCTTGTGCTGAGGACTCCAGAACTGCACACAGTACTCCAGGTGGGGTCTGATGAGAGAAAAGGGGGAGAATCACCTCCCTCGCCCTGCTGGTAATGCTTCTCTTAATGCAGCCCAGGACACGGTTGGCAGTCTGGGCCGGATGTGCATACTCTCGACTCATGTTGAGCTTTTCATCTACCCAGACCCCCAGGCCCTTTTCCTCAGGGCTGCTCTCCAGCCATTTGCCACCCAGCCTGGATTTGTGCTTGGGATTGCAGCGACCCAGGTGCAGGACCTTACACTTGGCCCTGTTGAATTTCATGAGGTTGGCCTGAGCCCACCTCTCCAGCCTGTCCAGGTCCCTCTGGATGGCATCCCTGCCCTCTAACGAGTTGACTGTGCCACACAGCTTGGTGTCATCCACACACCTGCTGAGAATGCACTCGATTCCTCTGTCCATGTCACTGACAAAGATGTTAAACATCACTGGTCCCAGCACTGACCCCTGAGGGACGCCACTTGTCACTTGTCTCCAGGTGGACATTGTGCCATTGATCACCACTTTCTGCGTGACACCATCCAGCCAATTCCTTATCCAGCGAGTTGTCCACCCATCAAGTCCACGTTTTTCCAGCTTGGTGACCAGGATGTCATGTGGGACAGAGTTAAAGGTCCAGGTAGATGACATCAGTTGCCCTTCCCTTGTCCAATGCTGCTGTGACTTTATCATAGAAAGCCACCAAATTTGTTAGGCATGATTTGCCCTTGGTGAAGCCATGCTGGTTACCATCAGGCACCTGTGCTTTGTTTCCATCTGCCACAGCACAGCCTTGAGGAGGATGTGCTCCACGATTTTGCCGTGCACAGAGGTGAGGCTGACTGGTCTGTAGTCCCCAGGGTCGTCCTTATTTCCCTTCTTGAAGATGGGTGTTATATTTGCCCTTTTCCAGTCAGCAGGAACTTCACCTGTCTGCCATGACCTTTCAAATACAATGGACAGTGGTTTAGCAACTTCATCTGCCAGTTCCCTCAGGATCCATGGGTGGATTTCATCAGGCCCCATGGACTTGTGCACGTTCAGATCCCTTAGATGTTCACAAACGTGATCTTCAATTACAGTGAGAAGATCTTCACTTCCCCAGTCCTTACTTTTGCCTTCTGGAATTTGGACATTGTGGCTGGAGCACTTGCTGCTGAAGACTGAGGCAAAGAAGTCATTGAGCACCTCAGCCTTATCCCTGTCCCTTGTTGCCAGCTCTCCATTTCCCTTCTGAAGGGGTCCCACAGTCTCCCTAGTTACCTCATGGTTTGTGTGTGTGGGAGATGGCTTCTAGCTGGCAGGGAATTTTGAGCTGAGTTATGCAGTTTTGGCCTACTCTCAGGCCTGCTGAGGCGGGGAAGGGGTGGAGGATTCTATAAAGTTTTAGTTTGATAAACTTGGCCTAGCTTGCGGATGTATCATTATACTTGATTGGTTTTTGTATATATGCACCAGCAAATAGAATCTCCCTTTAAATTTCCAACGAGTGTGCAGCATTTTAGAATCACAGAATTAACCAGGTTGGAAGAGACCTCCAAGATCATCCAGTTCAACCTATCCCTGTTGCGATTATTATTTTTTTTATCATTATTAATAATCGAGATTTCGGGAAAATTTCCCTGGGCTTCTTTGGATGTTTGGTCGGCAAGGTTGTTGCACAAAATTGCTTATAAACACTGAATTAAACAGTTTAAATAGCCTAAACAGTCAGAAACTGGAAAACAGGCAACCTGACAACAGGGGAAAATTCTAATCTTGCCCTAATACTCACAGATGCGATAGGTACAGATTTCCCGAGGAGAGGAGGTGAAAGAATTTGCCTTGCTGCTGCTATAGGCTGGAATGCACGCTGCAAACACGTGGCCGCTGTGAGAAAGGTGCAAGAGACATCGAATCCCAATGAAAGGCAGCAGGAAAGAGAGCAATGGCTCTAAGTCACCCTCCTTTAAATAGACTATTTTGAAGGGCAAAACTGGCCAATAGGCAGTAGCGTCCATTGTTTTGGCCAATAGATTCAAAGTCCAGCAACCTAGAGGTCCACCCTAACAATTTGAGGGACAGCATCAAAACACCTGACTTGATCACCTGACTTGATCATGTGACACAGGGCTGCTTTGTTCAAACCCTCATCGCCTGTTCATCTGCCACTTCCAGACCTTACAACAGGAGGAGGAAAGAACAGGAGTTTGAACTAATTTGGGCAGGATTTGTGCCCTATCAGGACAATCCCCTAGCCCTATCCAATCAACTAGACCATGGCACTAAGTGCCTCATCCAGTCTTTTTCTGAACACCTCTGGGGATGGCAACTCCACTGCCTCCCTGGGCAGCCCATTCCAATAGCAAATCACTCTCTCTGAAGAACTTCTTCCTCATATCCAGCCTATACCTCCCCTGGCACAGACTGAGATTGTGTTGCCTTGTTCTGTTGCTGGTTGTCTGGGAGAAGAGGCTGACTCCCACCTGGCTACAACCTGCCTTCACGTAGTTGTAGACAGCAATGAGGTCCCCCCTCAGCCTCCTCTTCTCCAGGATAAACAACCCCAGCTCCCTCAGCCTCTCCTCATAGGGCTTGTGTCATGTCTGTCCTCCAGCCTTGGGCAGCTCCTGGCCCTAACCTGGTAGAATGCTCTTCTGGCATGCCTGGAATATTTTTTAAAATATTTCAACTGTATTAATGTGAAAAGCCAAGTGTAGCTATTTATGTTATGCATTTTCTCCAGCTTTATCTGACAAAACATCTGTTGAAGACTTTGATGGCTTTTAAATTTTTGTTTTATTTTCAGCCATATTCTGTGTGACTTTACTCCAAAAACATTAAAACTTGATATCTAAATACATTGCTTTAACTTTTGTACTGATTTTAAAAAATATTGTATTATTTTTAAAATACTAAATTACTTCAAGTCTATGCTATGATGGTGTCTTTGACTTCTTATTGATTTTCTCTTAGAAAAGAACCGATCACTAAGAGTTCCATTTTTTCATTCCAGTGAGAGGAAATTAACTGCTATAATTCTACACATACAGATCAAGGCTCTTTCTATGGATAAATCATATCTTAAATATTGTCAGAAAAGCCAGAGATAGAAAACTGTCATCAAGTTGATGGCAGAAATCATATGCTGAAGAACTCAGAAGGAAATAAGATATGGATAAAAATGGTGCCAAATTATATTTTCTAGATCCTGATAGAAGCATCCTGGGCAGCATTTTACTATATCAATGTATTTCAATGTGCCTCATTTATCATAAGAGAAACTTGAGAATGTTTATTCAGGAAAGTAATTCCTTATTATCAGTTAACAATTTTTTTATAGCAACTCTCAGTCAAACCCTCAGAGAAAGCAAAACAATTTTAGGGCAAAATACACTTTAAATGCCAGTTGCTTATACAATTTACTAAAAAATAAATCAAGAAACTATTTATATGAGGGAAGATTTCTGTCCTATGTGTCATTAAATTTCATCATTTTTACTAAGTGAATTATGTCAATAACAGCAATGTGTCAAACCTCAAGTCAGTGAATACTCAATTACTACAAAATTTCAAATCAGTAGAATTTCATTAATATTTTTGTATCTTCTGACAGTGCTTAAACCAGATTCTTAGACTTTCCTTTTTAAAACATCGATATAATTTCTGAAATATTGAAGACAATTTTTTTTCCAGGTTCTTAGAATTTCAAAGATGTACTGTCAAATTTACAAGGAGATCTTAAAACTTTCTAAAGAGTTATCTCAAGTAGTAGATAATAATGAGGTAGTTAAAAGGAAAAACAAACAAACAAAAAACCCAACAAACCAAAACCAAACCAGAATGATATTAAACATTTTTAAAACAATGTTTCATTTTCTTTAAATTCCCTGCATTATACCTTGTACCTAACAGATAGTGCTGTACAAACTGTTTTGCTCTTTCCTCCTCCACAACCACACTGATCAAACTAACACCCAAAATAATCAGCACAGCACCTCATTTTAGATAAATATTGGCACAATCCTTTTCAATATGGTATTAAAAGTGACTTGTTTTGACCGTGATGTGGGTTATGAATTTTCCCCCTCATACTATTGAAATTTATCAGATTAGATTAGACAGCTTGAAAGTTAAAATGAAGCTGTATTTACAGCATGGCAAAATTTACAAGCATATACACACAATGTTTACAAGTATTTACAATTATATACAAAATTGAAATAATACAGAAATCTAAACTCCCTGCTGTACAAATTAAACTGCCCAGAAAAGGCTCAAAACTACACTCTCTTTTTCCTTCTCTATCTCAGATAGGCAAACAAAACCAAAAGCCAGCAAAGCTTATATGTTAGTTGTTAGCTGAGATTAGAAGAGAGATATTCAAGTGAAGAGGAATTTATTAGATTCAGCAACACTGCCCCAAGTGAGAGTTACTGTTTATATTTTGGCTCTTTATCTCTCTCAGCAAACCAATGAACGATATAGACCTCATAATTATTTTCTTTTCACAACCAATGGCCTAATTCCCCTCATTAAAATATTCCAATTAGACTCAAATCAGCAGACCTTTGTTTTGCATATTGTACATACAGTAACATGAACTTTCAAGACTCAGTATAATAAAGTTAGATTAAAACTGAGCAAAGAGTACAGCTATTCTTATGTTTTTATACATTTGTATAGCAAACAGTTCTCCCTCCTCTCTTTCATTAAATCAACATAAACCACACTTCTGAGAACGTTCAAATGAATTAAAGATATCATTGACCCACCGTATTTTATCAAGATATTTATCTAGTTTTCATTAGGAAAGGAAAATTACATAGAAAAACACTGTTTGTAAGGAGTTAGATTTCCCATATTTGCTATTCCTATTTCCAGCAAATTGAAAACTAGTTCCGTGCCTAAAATGGGAGCAATCTTTAAAAGCTTGCATGCATTGTGCTAGTGACTATGAGATCAGCTGTTCCAAATGTATTTAGTTAATGTAGGATTTCATTACTTAAAACAGGGAATTACCTTTACCTAGGTTTGAACAATGTGTAAATTATTCTATACTTACAGAAATGTGTGTGTAATAAGTCCAAATTACATTCACACTGACCTGCATTTTCTGTCTGACTTAGGCTTTTATCCCACACTATGTCTCTTCTGTAGCATATGATTTGCGTATTCAGAGGAAACAATAGTCATACACATCTAATAACACAGGGAAAAAAAAAAAAAGCATAAACAGAAACAAGAAAATGTTAGCAACCAAGTTTTTAAAAGAAATATGTTATACATATTCAGGCAGATCCCTTAGCCTAGATCTCAGTTGTATTGTTAGGGATTTTTTTTTCCAGGCCCTAAATAATGTTGTTTAGAGCTGAAAGCTGTAGATATAATATTATTAAAATCAGGTCGTTAGCCAAAATAAGAAGTGCAATTAAAATCCTTTTCAGTCCATTTAATGAAAGCAGCAAAATACTCATTGGCAACTATGAAATCGGCCTTAGAAATGACCTCAGTTGTCGCTGGATGTTTGTAAATTATGTGTTTTCCAAGCAAGGTTTGCAGTTCATTGCTACCAATACTTCTTCTGATATAATGAAGAGTATAACAAATTGGCACACACAATGGGTTCACGGGAGAAATTACCTCCTGTACATGTATGTCTAAACACCACAGAGTGCTGCTATTGTTCAGTACTATTTCATGTCTTCACTGATTATTAGAGTTTAAATGAATTTAGTGCACCCAAAAGTTGCTATTTTAACCTTCAGGGAAGCTGCAGATTCTTGCATATAGATGGGAAATACAAAAAAAAAAAAAAAAAAAAAAAAAAAAAGGGAAATATAAAAAATCCCACTACCCCCTGTT
>VWZI01006066.1:0-22628 GCA_013396835.1 Psilopogon haemacephalus
GTCTCCACTTGGACATGGACCCATTGACAGCTACTCCTTGGGTGCTGCCATGAAGCCAGTTCTTTATCTAGTGGTCCATCCATCAAGCCCATATGTCACCAGCTTGGAGAACAGGATGTGGTGCAGGACAGTGTCAAAGGCTTTGCTTCAGGTCCAGGTAAGTGACATCAGTTTCTCGCCCCTCATCTATTAATGTTGTGACCTCTTCATAGAAGGCCACCAGGATTGTCAGGCAGGATNTCGGGCCCCATGGATTTGAACACTTTCAGGTTCTTCAGGTGATCATGAACCTGATCCTTCACTTATGATGGGCAGTTCTTCCTTCCAGTTCCTGCCATTATCTTCTATGGCTCCAGAAGCATGGCTTGAGGCCTTTGCAGTGAAGACTGAGGTAAAGAAGTTGTTGAGAACCTCAGCCTTTTCTATGTCACTTGTGACCATTTTGCCTGTTTCCTTTCTGAGGGGGCCCACACCTTCCCTAGTCTTCCTGTTACCATTAATATACCTGTAGAAATTCTTGGTGTTCCCTTTGACTTCCTTGGCTAGATTCAATTTAAACTGTGCTTTGCCTTTCCTAATCAGATCTCTGGCTGCTTGGGCAGATTCCTTATATACCCCCCATTCTAGCTGTCCTTTCTTCCACTCCTTGTAGAGTTTCTTTTTGTGTGACAGCATGTCCAGGAGCTCCTTGCTCAGCCAGGCAGGTCTCCTGGCATTCTTCCCTGCTTTCCTCTTTGTTGGTATACATTGTTCCTGGACACAGAAAAGGTGATCTTTGAATACTAACCAGCTGTCCTGAACATCCCTTCCCTCTAGGGCTTCGTCCCATGATACCTTGGCCAGCAGATCACTGAAGCGATCAAAGTCTGCACACCTAAATTCTAGGGTTGTAAGCTTAGAATATGTCCTCGTGGTTGCCCTAAGGATCTTAAATTCAACTGTTTCATGGTCACTGCAGCCAAGGCTGTCCCTGAGCCTCACATTGGTCACCAGCCCTTCCCTGTTTGTGAGAACAATGTCCAGCATGGCACCTTTTCTTGTTGGTTCCCCTACCATTTGGAGTAGAAAGTTGTCATCTATGCAATCAAGGAATATCCTGGATTGCTGATGCCTTGCTGTGATGTCCCTCCAGCAGATGTCAGGGTTGTCGAAATTCCCCATGAGGACCAAGGCTTGTGACCTGGAGGCCACTTCTACTTGCTTGTAAAGTGCCTCATCTGCTTGATTCTGCTGGTTAGGTGGCCTGTAGCAGACCTGTACAGTAACATCACCCTCCCCTGACATCTCTTTAATTGTAACCCATACACTCTCAACCAGCTCATCATCCTTCCCCAGGTGGAGGTCCACTGATTCTAGCTAGTCACTGATACGGAGAGCAACACCTCCTCCTCTCCTTCCCTGCCTATCCTTCCTAAAGAGCTTGTACCCATCTGTCTCTACATTTCAGTCGTGGGAATCATTCCACCAAATTTCAGTAACAGCCACTACCTCATGGCATTGCTGCAGCACAGTGGCTCTTAATTCAACCTGCTTATTGCCCAACCTCTGTGCATTTGCATATAGGCACTTCAGCTGGGCTGGCTTTGTCCTCCTCTTGTGCCAATCCCTCTTGATTTCCTCAGATTGTCCCGGTGCATCATCCCTGCCTTGCCTCAGGGCAGCAAGCTGAGGGCCCTCATTAGCTCTCCATTTTCTCTGTGAGCTGCCCCACTGTTTCTCACCAGCCAGCAGGAGACTATTAACCCCTTCCCCCTTTGAATCTAGTTTAAAGCCCTATCGATGAGCCCTGACAATTCCTGCCCCAGGATCCTTTTCCCACTCTGGGACCAGTGCATCCCATTAATTATTTGTGGCTCTGGTGCCTTGTAAACCGAGCCGTGAATCCAAACCCCTGTTGATGACATCAGCCGCGAAACCATGAATTGAGCTGTTGGTCCTTTGCATGTAACCAATTTAAAACCCTCTCCAATACAATGACAGCAGGTTCTGAGGTACCTATCTGAGTACTAGCCATTGAATTATCACTGCCCTTTAGAACTGAGGATGCCTTCAAGTATCTGAAACTTGGAAAGCCTTTTTCTTGTCATGGGGTTAATTTTTTTTTTTTTTAATATTCAGCTGACTCCAAGAGGCCCAGCTTTATAATGCAGTTTCAGTGGAAATGCAAACCTTTAAAAGATAACATTCCACATGTTTAGCCTACCCGACTTCTGTGAGATACAGGAAGCCCCAGTGACGAGCCATTGTCTACATCTCCCATAAGGAAGTCTGAAACACTGCCAGAAAAAAAGAAAAAAGAATTGTGTTACTTCATTGCCTTACCTCACCAAAAAACTTCAGAACGTTAAGAACTAACATTCAGACAGTGTTTTTAATAGGCTTTCAAAGTTCTGCAAACCATTTCTAGAGGTAGTCTTAGATTCCCTGCAATTTACATACCACCAGTATTTCCCTGGTCAAGAAAAACAAACAAACCACCCCAAGAAAGCAGCACAACTGTTCTGGGTGTGGTTAATGTAAGATTAGTTTATCAGCTGATACTTGTTAAAAAAAGAAAACTGTTCTTGTAGTTATTGTTTAGCCTTAATTTGAGTTCCAACGAGCTCTTTAAACACGCCGTCTAGATTCCAACTTACATGTTTCCAAAGGTGAATGCCAACGCTTCAATAGAAGAAAATACTTCACTGAAGAGTTCTCTCCTGTTCTCTTCCTTAACTTCCTTGAAGTTCACCGCTCAAGAAGAGAAACAAAACCAAAAGGGTGAAAGGTGAGGTCAAGCAAGAAGGTTTATGAGGCCTAAAGACAAATTTTAATACACAAGATTTCCTAAAGAACAGCAACATCATACACTTCCAAACCACTGGCGGGAAAAAACCAGAACAACAATAGAAACCAGTTTTAAAAAACATTACAAAGAAGGCAGACACTGAAAGAATGAACACAATCCAGATGCTCCCTACAAAGAAATTGATTACTTTTTCACTTCCTATATATACCTACTGAAGAAGCAGCTTTACATGGGAACATGATGGTATGGTAAAAGGAAGAGGAAAATAGTCATTTAATCATCAAGAATCAAATGACAGCAGCAGCAACACCACAAAGGAGCTCACAACCATTTATTTTCTGGGCAGAAACATTAGAATTCAGAACAGATCACAGGATTTTGGAGCTGGAAGGGATCTCTGGATGTCTTTGAATCAAACACACACCCCACCCCTAACTGCCCAGCTGTATGCAATCCGATGTCTCCATCCAGAACGTAGGATTTCTGGCTTGAGGTTAGACAAACAAAGCTATCAAAAGGTAGTGGCCACTGCAAAACCCTTTAATCTTTAACACCATTGTCTGGCAAAAGCCCTTTTGCTTGCTAAATGTGGGGACTAAACACAGCATAACTGTTGTTGTTTCCAAGTAGGGCAGAGGCCCATTCCTTGACGAGCTAGATGCTTAAAACTGGTGGTCCAGTACTTAGTGTATTACAACGAAGCCTTTAACACGTTTCCATGATTAACTGGAATAATGAGACAAGAAGGATACATCCAGAGCTTCTAGTAACAGCTAGACAACAAGGGAACAGAGCTGAGAAAGAAGATTAAAAGTACAACCACTTCTGCTTCTAACTTAAACCACATGCAACTGGGAAATCTTTGGTAAAGAAGTCACAAATACTCCTTGGAGCTGTATCTGAGCTCTCTGGAAGGAAGTCTTCCTAATTCTACACTGTGAGAAGTGACTTTCACAGCAGTATTTGTTTTCTGAAAGTTTAGAGGTTTTTTAACAAGGCAATATTCATAATTCCCTAGATGCCCATGAGCCTGACTGATATTTGTTTCAGACACTACAATGAGACAAACACAGCTCATCACCCCATGCTCCACTTTGGAAAGATCTGTGACGATGTTACTTTGGGGATTCTCTTTACACTTCAAGTACAAACATGGAAATAATGAAGTGCTTCAGAAAGATGCAAAAGCAAAATTCCACTCAAATGCTGCCCGTTCTGTACCTGTTTGCTTAGCAAATTGAAGAAATAGACTTTACAAGTATTCAAAAACTTCCTGCCAGGTGCCTAAACACTAACGGTAACAAAGAAAGTACAGCCGGTTATCTGCTCCCCCATCAGACTTCCTTTGTGAAAGGAAAAGTTTATACCCAGTTAATTAACACAGATGAATCCATTTCTTTTTATGGAGTATGCCCACACGCCTGATCAATGTTTTTCTCACATCTATTTCTGTACATTACAGCTACTGTCACAACAACTTGCAGATCTAGAAAACCTACAGAGACAGGAAAAAATAAAAGCAAGCTATACATTGCACAAACATTAACAGTTTCTGTTGCCACAGTTCACTGCTAAGCTAAGGCTTCTCACATGTCTTCATTCTCCTACACTTTGTAATTCCAGCAAAAACTGTCCCTGGCACCTCTGAAACGAGATTTGGTAAAGCTCTATGGATGGCATTAATCTTTTAACAGCTTTGCACACAGCAGTGGATTTTTTTATCCGTTTAAATTGATATTAGTTGAAAACCTCAGCTTTCCAGACATTATGCTGCTTGTAAGTCTAAACATCACATTCCAAACCATTAGGCACCAACAGGTACTGTGGGATCTATTGATTACCAGCCCCTAGTGACTAGAAAAATAATTTGACTACTGGTATAAACCACAACCTGTTTCAGAAAGGAACCAATACAAACTGTCTGTACATTCAGAACACTTACCACTGAAGCTCTCCTAAGTTCCTCAGCTGCAGTGCCTTCAGAGAAAATCCTTCTTTCACTCTGCTAACAATACATTAACAAGCTCTCCCTCAAGAAACGCTGCCCGTTTCACTTTGCCTTCCTCTTCAGGGAAGAGTTCTGCTAAGCTCTACACTTCAGGTACTAGAGAAATCCTTTGTTCTCAGCATCCATCACCAAAGGAGTAACCAGTCTCAATTTTTGCAGAATGACTCCTTTTCTCAAAAAACAATTGTCCACACTCTTAGCAATCCAGTTGAATACAATCAGCTTTCTTCTAGCTTACTACCACTGGAACACTGATATGCTTAACATCAACTTTAAAGCATGCACACTCTTTCCCCAGGACATCCTGACTGCACACAATAGCTACTAACAACAATGAACTGGAGTAATCTTTCCACGTCTGGAAACGACAGCTAGCTATCTATAGTTCCACAGATTTCAAAGCAAGTATACAGCTTAACAACATTTTAAGTAAGACTTAAATAACACATGACAACCTTTAAAAGCCCACATGATGGCAACTTATCAAACCCCAGAACCTAGTGCGTGGAATGCAAGTCTAGTTTGCCAGAATATCAACCTAGAGTTCCAAAGTTGTCTTCAAACAGAGGTCTGGCAACCTCAAAACACTGCAAAGTTTCAACTCTTGGGTCAGGCCATCAAAGGCTTTCTGAATCTAGTACAGAACAGGCTGGGGAACCAACAACATTCACAGAGGTTTTGGAAGCCAGAACACCATAAGCTGAAGCAGCATTTGAGAACACTTCAGAAATGCTTCTGAAACCAGGAAGAGACAGCTGTCAGCTGTCAAGACCGAAGTGCAACCAGAGCCTTTAGAAGATGATGCTTCGCTCACATCCACCACAGCATGCAAGCTTCTGTGGTGCTCCTGTCCCCTTCCAGTGGAACCAAGATAGCACAGGAAACCCAGAGGAAGCAACCATGCTGGAGTCTGCAAGAGTTCTCTTGCTTACTCCTTCCCCCTCCCCCACAGACACATGCAGGACTGGCAGCAAAGCTATCTTGCCAGCTGTCTGTAGAGCCTGGCCAAGTCTAACTTACACCAGCTTGCAGAATGTACTCTGTGCAGGTCAATTTTCTTATAGCTAATAGACAGATACAGTAATCTGTTTTGTTAGACAGAAACATGTCTTCAGTTCATACTTTTAAGCAGTAAGCAGCTGTCTGACCCACTGGAACTGAAAACTTCTGCAACCAATTTTCTGTCCTTAAACTCCCAGCATTGCTTTCAAGAACCTTTCAGAAAAATTTCCAAACCAAATTCACCATCCAAGCAACCAGAAAACCCAACCATGACAAAAAAACCCAAAACAAACACAAAACCCAAACAAAACCCACAAAAAACCCCCCCACCCTTTCCCCAAATGAAGATGTTCAACACTTATTATTAATATTTCAAATCATGTTAAAAAAAACAGGAGGAGGAGCCTGGGTAAACAGCAGGAGTATGCAGACTGGAAAGAGGCAGAAGCTATTGACAAGGTTTCACAGATAAACAGCATCAGCAAGAGGTCCAGACCCCACTTTTCTACTTTTAGTTCTCTCTGCTATATCACTTCCCCAGCCTGAATTTACTACCAAGTTTGGAAGTCTCTCCAACTTTAGCTGGATGAAACAAGACAAGTTTCAAGAACTGTTTCCTACTCCCTCCCTAAGTTTTACTGTGAATTTGGATCACGATTACAGCAACAAGGCTGAAGTTATTTCACCTTGGAAGAGGAATTTAACCTTGATGCAGAACTATCAGGAATAAAACCCCACACCTAAAAAGTTAATTTCTACATGAGAAGTGCAGCTTTCAGCTTTACCAGGGATCTATGTTCATTCTACGAACTCAATTAAGTCAAAAGATGTAGTTTACAGCATGGGATCAGGAAAGCTGTATACTCCGGCTTCACCAACAATTCTGAAGGCACTTGGTGGGAAATAACTCTGAGTCTGATGGTATGCTGGGCTGGGAAAGGGCTTCCAGAAATAGAAGTCTAAACAGGTTTGAGGCAAGATGCTTCAGCAAGTCTCAGTTCTTCCAGATGAACAACTGAAGCGTCTTTGAAATTACACTCTTTATGAGACATTCACGTAAGCATTTATAAATAGCAGAGTACAAGCAAACAGACCCAATGAACCCTGTCATGTCCAAGGTAAGAACCAGAGAAATTAAGGGTTTCCCTCCCCGTAAAGTTTTCCTGCAACTTCAGTCTAAAACAGTGAGTATGACATTATCTGTGCTGCCAAACATCATGCCCTGTAGCAAGATCAAGATAACATGCTATAGCTAATTTTTCTTTCAATCTGTCCCAAACAAAAGCGTTAGACATCCAAAGAACTACAAGCAGATGCAAATTATTCCCATTGAAGGACCCAAAAAAATGCTTGTTTTTGCTAGTACTCAAAATATTCCCAACTTTAGTAAACTAAAGGGGATATTCTGTCTGTACATTGAAATCACAGCACAACTCATCATGCCTAGGAGAACAAGTTCTGAGCTAAAGTCACAGTCACTAGTTACAAAAAATCTGCAGCAAAGGCAGTAACTTCTTAAAATAACTATTTCCCCCATATGAAGTTCTAAATACAAGCCACATTTGAAAGATTTAGAAAGGTATTCCTAAAACCTAAGTCAGTATGCTTCTATTTCTGAAGGAGAAAAGTTATTTTAAAAAAGAAAAGAGTTATAATCCTGTGATCTTTTCGAACACCAGGGACAGATCTATAGGAAAGTCTACATGTAGCTGAAAGATGCCAAGTGGGCTGCTAACACCTGCCAAAATTCAAACGGGCAAAACTACCTATCAGTAGGAAAAATTCACATGAAGTTGTAAAGAATACAAGACAGAATAATCATGCAGCTAAATACATCAGCATTTCCTCTGAAATTTCTACTTTACTGAATAAGCAGTGTACATTCAGACATATGGTAATTATGGAAATATTTTCAAGTTGCACTAAGGTCTAGATGAGATATAATAAGAAACTTCTTTACTGAAAGGGTTATCAAACAGCAACCGGCTGCCTAGGGAGGATGTTGAATCACCATCCCACGAGATGTTTAAAGGATGCATAAATGTGGTGCTAAGGGGCATACTTTAATTCCAGACTTGGAAGAGTTAGACAGTGGTTGGACTCAAAAATATTTCCAACTCAACTTGTTGCCAACTGAAAAAATTCCATGATTCTATCAATTAGGAGACAAGAAGAAAAAATCAACAATGCATCTCTGAATGAAGGTGTTCCACATGACTTAACACAGGCAAGAGGTAGAGATGTTAATACTATTCAAAGCACTCCCCATGCTGCACAGAAGAAACTGTACTAGTTCCACAGTAATACACTGGATTTATTATCCAGCAGGGAGTGTTGCAGCCAAGGACTACAGAGCCAAGGAATACAGCTATGGGTTACGCGGCTACAGCAATTGCATGCTTCACCTTTTGCATCTGCCTGACATACAGAGAACTGCAGCAGCAAAGTCCAACAGAGACCAGAAATAAAAACATACATTGTTGTGCTGGAGAGACTGCAGAGGAGGGCAATGAAGCTGGGGAAGGGACTGGAGAATAAATCTTACGAAGACCATCTGAAGGAGCTGGGGCTGCTCAGGTTGGAGAAGAGCAGGCTGAGGGCACACCTCATGGCTGTCTACAGCTAATTGAAAGAACATTGTGTAGAGGTTGGTGCTGGTCTCTCCTCCTTAACAAGGGTTAAGGTATTACTCTTAAAAACCCTTTTCTGTATACAGACAATGCTACCTATAACTCCAAGCCAGAATCAGCCAAGTCATTAATTGCCATTACCCAAGATTATGAAAGGAAGTAATTTCTTACCTTTTACTTTTGCAATAACTGTTCCTGCAGCACTGAGAATATCAACCGAATTTAGAGTCTGATGTTTATTTATCACTGCTTTTAAAACACGGAGCAACTCCCCAAGACGTTCGTGTACAACCTGACGCAGGCCATCTTGTTCTTCTGGGAGAAAAAAGAAGGGAGGGCAGGGCATGAGAGGCAAAAAACAATAATGATAAGGAAAAAAGAGAGAGAGAGAGAGAGACAAAAACTACATTAGAACTGTGAATGAATGCTCAGCCACATTACAAACCACTTAGATACTGTTTAGCTTCAGGGAAGTCTAGGCCATATACAATCTAAGGCTGCTTAAAACAAAGTGTCACCACCCAGAAGTAACACTGGCATTTGCCAACAGTTTGCTCACAATGCTGTTTGCCATTCACAAACTCATTTCTCCCAGAAACTGAAGCAAGGATACTAAAAAACCCACAACAAACCGTTAACTCTACACCAATGCCTCAGTCGTTCAGACTAAAAGCACCTTTTCCTCATGCAATTTCATCAGTTACCATGTTGACAGTTACACATATCGACAACCCCCCTACAAAGCAATCCCCACCAATACAAATTCAGCCCATCCCTGTACATTCATAGAATTAAGCACAGATTTCTGACAAACGTTAGCCAGCTTTTAATTCAAGTGTCAGTCCAATTTTGAGCATCTTCAGCATACAAGCCTATATCTGCAAAGGTCTGTCTTTAGCACTTTCAAGAAGTTAAGACCTTACTTTTGTGGAACCAAGCGGAAAGTGGAACTCTCAGATGCACACAGAGGGTAATTTTTATGGCATATGTCTCCTCCTGTGTACCTCTAAACCCAGCCCACCACCTTAATTTGAAAAACAAAACAAAACAAAAAAAGCAAACAAATCCACACAAGACAAAAGTTGTTGTTGCCTAGAAGACCCAGGTTAAACCCCAAGCCCTTCCGTCGTGTTCCAAAAAGTGTGCTGCTGCACAGAGATGAAATTTCACCTGCACTGGAGTGCTGTGTTGCAAGTTGTGGTAAAAAAAGCTTTCGCATTTGGTAAAGTCTAGCTTACAAAAAAGAAAAAGAGGATCTAGCAGGAGCTGACTCATTTCCCCCGAGCCAAAAGGAACAGCAGGTCTGTACTGACAAACAGGTCAATACAATCACAGCACAGTGCAGATGGATGCATCATCATTCAGAACATTTGAAAGCCGAGTCTTTCACTTCTGGCTACAGCACATTATGTTAGGCTAGAGGCACCAAAGCACCTGACGTCAGCCCGGTACAGCCCTGCTCTTCAGTGGGCAGGCAAGTAAACTACATACAAATAACACGATTGTATCAAGGGCAAATCCCTGCCTCCCAAGCACTGCTCTGCTTCAGGCTTTAATCCCTGCATGTCAAATATGAGGACACTTTTTCAACTCAGACTACCTTACATGTGGTAGAAGGGAAAATCCTGACTCAGGAAGCGGACCAAGGCAAAAAGCTTTATCTACCATTCACCTTCACATGGCATGTTTTTTTCCTGCTGGATGGGAGTAGGAAGCTCTATCTGTAACAGGGCACACAGAAGTCTAGGGAAACCTATCTTACACAGCAGCAAATTAAGAAGCCTTTATGTGATTTACTAAAGAAATACAGCTGTGACTTTCCCTTAAGTTATATTTATACAGAACACTTTTGAACTTAAGACTCAAAGTCAGCAAAAGTAAAGGGTCCATCTAAATGCACACCATAGCTCAGTTTGGAACCTAGTGGAGAAAGCATTCCAGGCCTGACACACTTGCCACGTGAGCAACAATTGCAGAAGTTGGGACCCTAAAGAAAAGATTATTTATAGGAGATACGAAATAACATTTTAAAAATCACCAAAGGCAGGGAAATTGTGGGAAGATTTATTTACCATTGTCTTTCAGTTAAATATAGCACACCTCAGGTCACTAGATAGAGCAAGCACAAGTCAGATTCAGAACAGCAAAGGCTGATTTTTCACCTGAAAGACTTTCTAGAAATTCTTGCCACAAAAAGCTTGCATGGAAACAAGGAGAGGCTGGACAAGTTTTAAGTCTTCTTGTGGGTTATGACTGCTGAGACAAATCCTTCACCAGGGCAAGCCATGGGTCCAGCTAGCCTGGGCCTTACGTAGCAGTGTGTGGTGCCACTTAAAAGGCAAGAGTGGGCCCATTCTTGCAGTCCAGTCCCTTAGCATCCACAACGGCATCACCACAGTTTTTGCTGTGCACTCCAATAACTGCTTACAGATCTTTGAAATAATGTCGTTTCTTTTGAACTTCTTCATGATTTTTCACTCAACTACTTCACTTTTTAGTCTACTGACCTACTAAGTATTATACTAAAACAGTGTAACCTGCAACAGTTCAAGAACTCACCTAAGCATTTCTGGGTTCAGAGGACATGTCCAACTTGTTTTTACTTTTCTCTAGCTATTCACTTTTTGTAGTCATTGCACCTCAGAAGCTGAGTTAAATATAGCTTTAGTCTAAGCCAGCCATTGTCACCTTCTAACACTCAGAGAAAGTCTATAGCAGTCAATATGAAGACAGATAATTTTAAGGTCCTTTTGAGCTTTAATCCATCAAAGCCTCAATTGTACTCAACCAGTGCAAGAATAAATGCTGTTGAAGAGTACTGGGCAGCTCCAGGCAATGGGGAAAAAGGAAAGAGAGCAGAGCAGTGCTGATGCCCACAAACCCAAAGTGCAGCAGACAACACAGAAAATGTATCTGAAAATTACAGTAACATTATTCTCAGGAAATAAGATATTACGTAAAGGTAATTCCAAACAAATTCACATCAAATGTGCAGACTTCAGTGTTGCAATACTTAAGGAGGAGGTCATGTCCACCTCTTCTTACAAACCTCCAAAGGCAGTCAAATATTCTACAATCCTCTGCTGGGACTAATAATTTATACTGGGCAAGACTGGGACAGATAGGCTTTTACAGAAGCATTTGAAGGTTGTATGGCACAAACCTCCTCCATCAGCTGACTACAGGCAGTCCTCACAGGAAAGACACATACATTATGTTCAACTGATGATCAACAGTCTGCACAAGTGGAGCATTAGACCAGAACTGAATCTTTTGCCTTGCCAAGATTAATGTGTGTTACTCTCTTCTGATGCACAGGTGCCCACACTTGTGGCTGGAAAGAGTTCCTAAATCAGGCAACCAGCAATGCCCTTGCACATATGTCATAACCAGATCCTTTTAGTGACATGGTTAGTAGGCTTTTGGCTCCCTAAGAAGGAGAGGAGAGGAAATAGGGCAGGAAAGCAGCCAGACCAGTCCTAAAGATTACTCTCACTCTGAATCTTCTGGAGAGTTCAAGTGTGACCCACAGCTACAGGCTTTTCACTACAGGATAGAACAGCCTCAAGGCTCCTTGCAGGCAAAAATATATAAAATAAATCAATCACACAGAAGATTAAATTAAAACACATCTGATCCCAAAATGCAGTTTCTTACTATTAAGATTTAGTAATATCTTATCTGACCAACATATTTCATGAGAAGAGTAGAGTGTGAAGAGGAGAATGGGGGGCGGGGTGGGGGGAGAAAAGCCAAAGAAGCTTAAGGGACACAGCCACCTCAAGCCTGGAACAGAAGCTGTAAGCTTCTGAGGGATATGTGAGTTCAAAAGAGCTGCTGAGTTAATGTTTATTACAGAATCCAACAGGCGGCTATCATTAAAATAATGCAATCCAGCATGACATTAGTTATTTTTACTGTCAAAAGCAAATGTCTGGCTACATCAAATTGCACTGTTTGTTTACAAAATATCTGACACATTGTTTCTGTGCCTCCGGAAGACAAAAGGTCTGTGACACAAGCAGCACTTAGAGAGGGGTGGCGGCAGAAGCTATCAGAAACCAGAACTACAATGCACTCAGCAATTGATGCTCACCAGACATTAAGGCAGAGATTTCCTGTTCCAGATGGATTTATAAACCTCAGGTAGTAAAACAGTGTAAATATGCCAAATTAATAGAAACAATTTTAAAGAAGCAGTCCAAAAAACAGCTAAGAGACCAAAATAACAGTAGAACAAATAACTGTTTAGAGTGAAAAAGTATTTGTGATGAAATTGTCTCCAAGAAGCTCTGCAGCAATTCAGTCCTACTGAAGCAGTCACAAAAATTAATATGTACTTCCATTTTTATTGCTGTCCCTTATCTCACTGCACACATTCATCTACATGAATTCAAGCATAAAATTTCTCCACCAATGGGTGCCACAACATTTTTTAAAACTACGATCTAATTTCCAGCTTCTGACAAATTACAATACCATAGAATACCAGTTAGTACTTGGGACCAGAGGACTGCAACTCTGAGCACCTGAGTGCAGCTGCTTGCTTAGGTAACCAATTTCCTGGAATCTCCTGAAAGAATGGGTCAGCCATTCACCCTCCACAAGAAAAAAAACAGAGCTTTTAAAATTGGGGAGAAAACAAAAAAACAAACAAACAAACAAACAAACAAACTTTGAAAACTTGGACAGAGCTTAGGAGCACATCTGTGAATCCTCTTTCATTGGGGTTTAAATTGTCCTTTGCATTAGCTGAAAAAAGGCTCTCCCAACACCTACAGCAACCACACAAAGTATACTCTGTAGAAGAAAGAACAACAGAGTGAAAAAGCTCACAAAACAAATGCACAAAACCGATACAATAAGTGTTAGCCAAGCCATCTCATTAGCATCAATGTCCCACTCCTCCACTGTTTCTGTCACCACATTTTTAAACTACTCCTCTATCTTTAATGGACAAACAAGTATAAGCTACCTATTTTCTAATTTTAATTACTTCCAACAAGAAGCCTCTGTTTAGTAAACATTGGCAAGCAATAACTGCCTTACAGATATGGATTATCTTCATTCAAAACAAAATAAAATTTGCTCATGAGGCTTTTCAGTGCCAGTCACTAACCCCTGCCAAGTCAGGTCTGCTGACTCAGAAAAGGCGCTGCAGTATCAGTTGATTGGTATTCTTTTGGGCCATCAAAAAATCAGGTCAGACAAACATTTCTGAAGCTGTTTATTTCAACAAATGTTTGTCAGCGCAGGTTTAAATCCTGACTAACAGAACAAATTTTTCCCCTCTGTGGCCATGGCCTATCCTGCATTGCTGTGCAGGCCCATGCAGGAGATGCAGACATCATTCTGTTTACAGCTTTTGCACCCAGGACACAAACACTTTCTAACAGTAGCAGACTCTGCTACCCAGCTCCAACCAGCCGTAAGAGAAGGGCAACCACTAATATGGCTATTGTTTTGTGACTAAAAGCTTGTTCAGAACTGAAGTTGGTCATACTGACAAAAATAGGGCAGTCTAGAAAAATCAACTGGAAAGTAACACATCTGTGAAAAATTACCAAAGTCAGATTACTGGATAATTTCAAAGCAAACATACTAATTTAAGGTATTTTCTAAAGATTTTTATAATTAGGAAAATGTGATTTACTTTATACATTCAGTAGTTTGCAACAATGCTACATGCACTGAAAGGTACTATCAGAGTGGAACCTGCCATGGGATTCTCTAGAGCCACATGTTTATACACACAGCACAAGGGGCCTTTTGACTGGTGGGGGAAGGGGATACATACAAACCCTTCTCACTTCTTGTGAAAAAACTGACTACAAAACATGTCTTTACACAAATAGCTTCTCCATTTACCCTCACAAACACAATTCATCATTTGCTTTTGTTAAGTACCTACCATGAGCTAACTCTGTGGATGTCACTACCACTAGTTTAAGATTAATAAACGCAGCTGGATGAGAACACTTAAATGGCAGCTTTGTACAATGCCATTGGCAAAAAGTAACTGTCACCCTTCCCAGGCTGAGCCTCCCTTTCCAAAGTTCCTTTAGCAGACCGCTGCTTTCTTGGTACCAGCTGAGCAGCCTGCACTTTGGCTCTGCTTTTACTTCCACTGAAACAGAGAAGCCTCAACTCTGGTTTTACACACCACTGCACCTCTTTTGCATAAATCCTGGTCTCCTCAGGGAGGAAAGGAAAGAGAAACAGAACAGTCTTGCAAGGTGGTAGTGAGAATAAGCACACAAACTAGGAAGCAGTTTCCCCAGTATCTGAATATCTGAGTCCAGAACATCTCAAAGCTTCTCCTTATGAAATGCAGTCAGCTCCTTCTGATCTTGGAAGGATTCAGGAGTGAGTTTGAGTAACCAGTGTTTTAAGCTGCGAGGCCAACATCTTCGCTAAAAGTCTGTCATCTCTTATTTGCTAATAACCTCATCTTTGACAGTAAGATAAACTACAGCCTGTTCCCGGTACCTTACAAATGGTATCCATTCGTGTGCCACCTAGGTCAGAAAAAGAAGTCAGCAATGGAATAAAGCTGGGCCAAAGTAAAATGATTGTAACATGATTTTAATTTCCAGTCAACTTCATCAGTGCACTAGGAAACAGTGAATGCTTAGCTCTGAGCTTGACCCAGACTTCCCAGTGAGCATCACAGAGTAGGCAAAACAATCACACGACAATGAACTGTGTGGAAAATATCCAATTCCCACCTCTGCAATTTAGGAAATGGTCTCAGATGAACACAACATTTTAGACAAACTCATCACTGTACTTGTCCTCCTGCTCCATTAGACTTGCTATGTCTGCGCAACTTGACAGAGGTCACCATCACACTCAAAACACAACATGAACTGCTCACAAGCAGTCAGAGAAGGTTTGACATTTTGGTTTCATCACAGTAAAGTCCACCTATGTCACTGCTGTCCACAGAAGTAAGCTTCCATAAGGCAGCAACTATGTAAGCTAGACATGATTTTCACAGACTGTATAGATGTGAAGGGAACAAGGTTTTTGAATTAACAGTATTACAGATGCTTTAATTGTTGGTTGCCACAGTTCAGGAGTGATGAGATCCAGTGATCTTAGCTATTGTGTTTCTTCCTTTATTTGGCTGTATAAACGTGCTGCAACTGCAAGGAATGAAATGTTTTAATTCACTGAAAAGCAAGAGCTCAAATAATTTCTGCAATAATTTACTCTGGTGTATTAGTTTAAGATAGCCCCCCTGAGCTCAAAAGCTCAATCAACAGACTTAATTTGATTTGGAAGTTAAAAATAAACTTTAAGAATAAATAGAAGGTATTTTAGGTAGGAGGAATTACAGAGGATAGGGAGGAAAGGGAACAAAATAGAAAATATAGGTATAAGGTAAGGGGAATTACAGAAGATAGGGGGAAGGGAAGCAAAATACAAAACAGAGGTATACAACCAGTAGTTGGGAGTGGATGGAAGTTGAATCCAAGCTGTGAAGTTGAAAATTGGTGGTGGATGAAGATGGATGCAAGACGATGGTGAAATGCAGTGAGTTGGAGTTCCAAATATGGTTGCTCTCCCCACGTGTCTGTTGTAGAGAATGTAGTAAATAGCATCAGGGAAGAAAGATGCTGGGCTGATGAGGAAGCAGGGACCAAGAGAGAGAAACAGAAGTTCATCTCCCCTTTATAGGGGGTTCCAGCAGAAAGTGGGAGGGGCTAAGCATGACACCTGGGGGCAGGTCAGACCACCTCCAGGGAGGAGTCAGGATCCAGTTCAGGTAAGCCCCCCAGGAGGGCTTAACCCTCAACATTCTACCCCTTGGTTAGACCACTTCCACTTCCCTACAAACAGTTGCCCCTCATCAAGCAACACAAAGATGTGTTCCTTGTATAAGATGTCTATTGAAAGTTCTCAGTCCTTTCATAGCCCCAGCAGTATTCCAAGGTAATCTGTTTCTCCAGGGCAGGCTGGTGTGAGCAGGGCAGGAACCATGGAGGAAGGAATCAGGGAAACAGGAACAGTCCTTTTTCTTTAGGGAAACTTGGGAACAGTTTTTTTATTCTTGAAGAAAACTCAGGAAACAGTCTCTTCCTGTATGGCATCAGGGAAGAGCAGGTGAGATGCTGTATCCTTCCTCCAGATTCTGCTGTATGTGGGTTCCATTGGATCCCTGTGGTGATGATGTAGCTAGAAAAAACTTTCTAACAACTTAAACTATTATACAAGAACTATGTTACATGGAGCTGTGTCACTGACTCAGATTTAAACCTTTTCAGCCAGAGTGAGATTTCTCTAGGGATCACACTGAATGTTAGCAGTTTCAAGCATGACCCAGTATATGTGACCAGGGCCTTCTGCATAGACTACACCTTTTATGGGTTTTCCCCCACCAGGAACAGGAGCAACCCATACAGTTTTACCCAAGAGGTTCTTTTCATGGACTGTAGGAACACCATCTCCCTCAACTACAGACAATATGGCAGACTGAGCAGGACCAGTTTGGTTGACTGATCCCCTGGTGTTCACTAGCCAGGTGGATTCTGCTAGGTGTTTCTCCCAGTTCTTGAAGGTGCCATTTGCCATACCTTTCAGAGTGGTTTTAAGCAGGCTATTGTGGCATTCAACATTCTCTGCAGCTTGTGCATGGTATGGGATATGGTAAACCCACTCAATCCCATGCTCTTTTGCCCAATTGCTTATGAGGTTGTTTTTTAAATGGGTCCCATTATCTGATTCGATTCTTTCTGGGGTAACATTTCTCCACAGTATATGCCTCTCCAGGCCTAAGATGCTTATACGGGCAGTGGCATGAGGTACTGGGTAGGTTTTCAGCCACCCAGTGCTTGCCTCTACCATAGTTAACACATACTGTTTGCCATTACAGGGGCCAGGCAGAGTGATGCCAGGCCTCCTCATATTTGTACTTTGACCACCTTTCCCCATACCACAAAGGTTTCATGTACTTAGCCTGCTTTATGGCAGCGCAGATGTCACTCTCATGGATAACTTGCGTTACAGCATCCATGGGTAAGTCCACTGACCTGTCCCTTGTCCATTGTTATGTAGCATCTCTCCCTTTGTGACTGGAAGAGTCATGTGAGCCCATCGAGCTAAGAACAGTTCACCTTTGTGTTTCCAGTCCAAATCTATTTGGGAGATCTTGGCAGCCAAGTCAGCTTGGTGGTTGTGATGTTCCTCTTTGGTGGCTCTGCTCTTTAGAATGTGAGCACTGATGTGCCTGATTTTAACTGGCAGCTTGTCCAGGCAGGCAGAAATGTCTTGCCAGAGGTCAGCAACCCAAATAGGCTTGTATTTTCTCTGCCAGTCATTTAATTTCTACTCCTTCAGCCACCCCCACAAGGCATTTGCCACCACCCACAAGTCAGTGTAGATGTAAAGCACTGGTCACTGTTCGCGCTCTGCAAGGTCCAGGACCAGTTGGGATGGCTTTTACCTCTGCATACTAGCTGGATTCAGCCTCCCCATCTCTTGCCTCTGCAATTCTGTGTGTAGGGTTCCAGATGGCAGCCTTCATCTCCACTTACTGGCTACAAGATGGCAAGATCCATCTATGAACAGAGCATACCTGTTTTCATCAGCAGGAAGGTCACTATATGGGGGGCTTCTTCAGCACAGGCCACTGCCTTCTCTTCTGGTGGCATTCCAAAGTCAGTGTCCTCCAGCCAGTTGGTTATCACCTCTACTATGGCAGGGCGATCACAGCTTCCCATTCTAGCCCTCTGGGTTATCAGAGCAGTCCACCTGCTCCAAGTGGCATCTGTGGCATGCCTTTAAACATCTGAGTTAAAACTGGGAGCCTTGGAGCTAGGAGTGGAAGCTCCGTCCCAATTACCTCAGAAGCAGCTCAAACTCCCTCACAGGCAGCCAAAATTTCCTTTTCAGTGGGGGTATAGTTAGCCTCTGAGCCTTTGTATGCTTTGCTCCAAAACCCTAGTGGGCAGCCTCATGTTTCTCCCGGAGCTTTTTGCCATAAGCTCCAGCTGGGTCCACCCTCACTGGCTGCAGTGTAGAGTACGTTCTTAATCTCTGGGCCGGTTCAAACTAGTCCCAAGGCCATGGCATGGACCACTTCTTGGTTTATCTGGTCAAATGCCACCTGTTGTTCAGGTCCCCACTCAAAGTTATTTCTCTTTCTTGTTACATTGAAGAGGGGCTTCACAATTGATTGTACCCAGGAACGTGCATTTTCCAAAAACCCACAAACCTCAAGAACGATTGTGTCCTTCTTGTTAGTGGGTTGCACCATAGTGCCCACCTTGTTAACCACATCCAGGGGAACATGTCGGCACCCACCTTGCCATCAAACTCCCAGAAACAGGGTTTCTCTGGCAGGTCCTTTAACTTTGCTTTTCTTAATAGCAAAACTGGCATGCAACAGAATGCTGATTATCTTTTTACTTTTCTTGAAGGCTTCCTCTGCTGTCTCACCCCATACAATGATGTCATCAACGAACTGCAAGTGTTCAGGATCTCTACCCTTCTCCAGTGTGGTCTGGATCATGTTGTGGCAGATGGTTGAACTATGCCTCCACCCCATTGGTAGCCTTTTCCAGTGATATTGGATGCCCCCCCAGGTGAAAGCAAACTGCTGCCTGCATTCTTCTGTGATAGGAATATAGAAAAAAGCATTAGCAATGTCAATAGAGGCATACCACTTGGCCTCCTTCGATTCCAGATCATACTGGAGCTCCAACATGTCTGGCACAGCAGCGCTGACTGGTGGAGTAACTTTGTTTAGGCCTCTAAAACCCATTGTGAGTGTCCATTCCCTGTTCTCCTTTCAGACTGGCCATATTGGTCTGTTGAAAGGGGAGTGAGTCTTGCTGACAACATCCTGCTTCTCCAGCTGGCAAATCAGTTGCAGTATGGGCAGCAGAGAGTCTCTGTTAGTGCAGTATTGCTTTCTGTGCACTACATGAGAAGCAATTGGTAGTTTTACACCCTGCACCTTGTGTTTGCCAACCACAGAAAGGCCCAGCATGATAGAAAGCTGCTCTTCATCTGCAGTCTCTACAGCTGCTATTCCAAAAGCCCACTTGTACCCTCTCAAGTCTTCTGTCTCCCACAGAAAGTCTATACCAAGTATGCAAGGCGTAACCAGACCAGTCACTATGGTGTGTTATTTGGTAAGGTTTATGTCAGCCTGAAGCACAAATCTTGTGAACCCCCTGTAACTCCTGAGATTGTTACGGACTCTGTCTCTTTGTGACTTGAGGGTATCAGGGTGCACTGAGCACCTGTGTCCACCAGAGCCCTGTATTTCTTTGCCTCCAAAGTGCCAGGCCATTTTACAAACACATCCCAGTAGACCCTGTTGTCCCTGGTCTCCACCTGGCTGGAAACAGGACATTTCTAATGCTGAAGGTGATTACCACAGGATGTGCATAGGCCTGAGATGCTGGTGTCACCACCCCTCAGGCTAGAGGACTGCCTGCAGGACACTGGAGCCACCCCTCTTTTGGAGTTGTTCCCAGTGCCTGCACTTTACAGTTCCTTTACTCTAGCCCATAGGGCTGATGTGGGCTGGCCATGCCATCTGTTCATGTTCTCACCATGGTCACATAAGAGTTCTCCACAGTGAGCCTCCAGACCCCCCCTGTCTGGCTTAGATTGGCCTCTTACAAGGAGGAGGATGGTCACAGCATGTGTTTTCCTAACAGCTGAGACCTGAACCTACTCAGAGGGTGAAAAACAAGTGTCCTTTCCCCTCTTCAGCTCAGACACAGAGGACTTACCTCATCCATGTCTCTGGGCAGGGTTTCTACTGCTGATATCAGGGCTTTCCTGGGGACACTGTCTTCAAACTGCCTCAGCTCACAAACAAACTCCTGAATGGTTGGGAGATTGTTGTCATCTCTGCCCAGAAGCAGTCCCCACAGTGTGTGTGCGTAATTAGAGGGTGCACTTTGGGTCAGCTTCTTTAAGAGAGCTAGCTTCATTCGAATATTATCAGGGTCCACTGGAAGTTGGCCGTTTCTATAGATCATCTCCTGTACAACCATCTGTCTTAAATACATGACACCCTGTTCCATATTTGCCCACCTAAGGGGATGGAAGATCAGGTTATCCTTGGAGGGGTACCAGTGCCTTATAGCTGTGAGAAGCCTGGCCCAAAGCGTGTGTGTGCCATTTAGCCTCCTCAGCACTTTACCAACACTACCATCCCTGACCTCAATTGCTTAGCTTCCCTCTGATCCAGCTGCACAGTCTCCATCCCCAAATCCCAGCAGTGCAAAAGCCAAGCCAACAGAGGCTGGCCATTTGCCCTTATATAGTCCTGTTGTGTTTGTCTTATTTCCTTATGAGGCACTGTTGTTATAATAATTACTTCACCACCTGATTCATGGCTGAGGAATTCTGCCGTGAAGTGCTGGTCCCAGTGGAGCTGTCTTCCATGGAATCCAAGTCAGTTACTCATTTGCAGTTTCATTCTGTGGGTGCTGATGGGTGTGAGAGAAAAGGTTTACATGGAGGTAACATTTCAGGCTGCCACAGCAGGCAGGGTCATGCCACTGCCGCTGGCCAGGCGTGATGCAAATAGTGTTGGCTATGCCCCTTCTGGTCTCGTGGCTAATGGCATCTGCCGGGCCTCTCCCAGCCGCGTGGCTAATGGCTAATAGTGCTAGTTTGGTCCGCCACAACTCGCACTGCCATTCATGCCATGTGAGTTATGCGAGGTTGGAGTTCCCACTTCAGCAGTGGTATCAGCACCACTGCATGTGCAGCAGCAACAGCAAACACTGGCCCTCACCCTATTTTCTCCTTTCCCTAGTACTTTCAAAATGGCAGCTACACACACGGCTGCTCCATGCTAGGACGGCAATACATCCCCCTTGTACCACATTTACGCATAATGAAAATACTGCTAACAAATACCAACTATACCTGGAGCTTCACTCTCAGAGTATATATGCTCAGAATTATTCCATGTATCAGATGAATTTACAGCCCCGGTGGCTCCCAACATAATCCACTAAAAATACATACAATCTCACAGGTAAACCTTTGAAATAATCGAGTAACATATCAATTACTATCCAGATCACATGATAAGCAATGAATTTATATATCCAGCTCCAAAACAGGCACCCAGAAGGCTAAATTATTAAAACTCTTACAACATCCTTTTTTTTACTTCCAAATCTTGTATGAAATAACAGTTTAAAATCCTAGCTCCATGTTGATGTGTGCCAATTAAATATGTATTAGTTTAATCTAGCCACCCTGAGCTCAAAAGCTCAATAAATAGACTTAATTTGATTTAGAAGTAAAAAAAATAACAATAAATAGAAGGAATTTTAGGTAACGAGAATTACAGAGGATAGGGGGAAGGAAAACAAAATACAAAACAGAGGTATACAACCAGTAGATGGGAGTGGATGGAAGTTGAATCCAATCTGTGAAGTTGAAAATTGGTGGTGGATGAAGATGGATGCAAGACGATGGTGAAATGCAGTGAGTTGGAGTTCCAAATATGGTTGCTCTCCCCACGTGTCTGCTGTAGAGAATGTAGTAAATAGCATCAGGGAAGAAAGATGCTGGGCTGATGAGGAAGCAGGGACCAAGAGAGAGAAACAGAAGTTCATCTCCCCTTTATAGGGGGTTCCAGCAGAAAGTGGGAGGGGCTAAGCATTACACCTGGAGGCAGGTCAGACCACATCCAGGGAGGAGTCAGGATCCAGTTCAGGTAAGCCCCCCAGGAGGGCTTAACCCTTAGTGCCTAGTAAAAACCTCTATCAAGGATGAAGCTGCCAAAGGGACCAGTGAACACATTCCAATCCTGCACTACGATGCTGTGTTGGTTTGAGCTAATTGGAGAATTTGAGTGAGAAATTNTACACCTGGAGGCAGGTCAGACCACATCCAGGGAGGAGTCAGGATCCAGTTCAGGTAAGCCCCCCAGGAGGGCTTAACCCTTAGTGCCTAGTAAAAACCTCTATCAAGGATGAAGCTGCCAAAGGGACCAGTGAACACATTCCAATCCTGCACTACGATGCTGTGTTGGTTTGAGCTAATTGGAGAATTTGAGTGAGAAATTAGACTACTGGCTGAGAGAGTTAAACACAGTGTCACTTCACCAAGTTTCACTGTGATAAGGAAAAACAAATTGTTTTAAGAGATGTTCCCAAAACAAACGAGCTTAGCAGAGGGCCAGTCTGGCTTGGGTCTATGCTGGCTCCAGCAG
>VWZI01006069.1:0-17311 GCA_013396835.1 Psilopogon haemacephalus
TATGAGTGAAGGAGACATCTCTGTTCTTTTCCTTTCTCAGCCTATAAGCTAATTTCTCATTAAAATCCCCCAGTGTGCTAAAACCAGCACATGCACCTGCAGTGAAATGTTGCGCGTTGGAGTGCAGAGGGCTTGTCCCAGTAGGAAGTTCCTAATGCAAGTCCATGTCTGGGTTTTGGTTGTGCTGTTGTTGCAGGTCTGCGCTGCCGTTCCGATTCCATAGACGAGAGTGCAGAGGAGGGGGTGGACAGCAAGAAAATCTGCTGGCAGGCTGCCATCTTCAAAGTGGGCGACGACTGCAGACAGGTACAAAGCTCTCAGCCTCTGCTCTGAGAGGAGACAGATGTGCAGGTGACACTGATGAGGAAGAGAGCAGTTTTAGCCTAGGAACGTTGTTTTTTCCTTGGAATTTCGAGACTCTCCAGTAGCCAGGGACTGAGGGAGAGAACTGTGAAACTGTGCTTTGGGAACAGAAGCCATCTTCTCAGCACAGCTTACCAGTCTTCAACGTTCTTGTTCAGAGTTTCTCCTGGCAGCACAGCAGTAGCTTCTGAGCTTTGGTTGGTTTGGAGTAAGAGGGAACACTGCCTGTTATCCCTGGAGTTATTAGCAGCCAGAGTGGTGGCAAAATGGTGTTCTTTGAAGATTCAACTGCTGACCTACAGTATTGCTTGCTACCCACTTAACCACCTGTAGTGGTTTAGCAGTTACCTGCCCCCCCCCCTCGACCTTTTATAAACCCTGGCTAGAACTCGGGACATTGGAAGTTGATAAATGAAGCTTTATATTTACAGCAATGCCCAATATCCAAGCAGATATTTACAAGGTATAACAGATATTTACAGCTATATACAGTGAAAAGGTAATACAGAAACACCACATCCTCTCCTAGAGACCAAAATCCCTAAGAGGGGTAACCAACCACCCCTACCACCTTTCCCCCATTCCCCAATCTTACCTCACCACCTGTTGATGCTGCAGGTAGGGTGGAGGTAGATCAGCCAGGGGGGTTAGTAGTAGGAAAGAAGTTAGTAGAATTATTGAGAATTAGCTACCAAGGCAGAGACAAAGGAACCATGCAAGAGAAGCAGCCCTGAACGTTCTGACACCGTCTGACTTATCTATATTTTGGTTGCAATTCTTAAAATTTTTTTTTTGGTCTCAGTAAAGCTCTGGGTGAAGTAGCATCATCTGTTTTCCTCTCACAGCCAATAGTCTAATTTCTCACTCAAATTCTCCAATTAGTTCAAACCAGCACACAACCATTTATCTCCTCTCATTTTGCTGCCTCCTCTTCCCCCGCCCTCCCTCCACCTCAGAGCCACAGTGCACGCACAAGCACACATCTGCAGACCTGCTGGGGTAACTTCATGTTCACTTCAGAGCGTTCTTGTGACCTTAACTTGTGATCCATCACCCCTGTAATGCTTGTGCAATTGGTTTCTTGTCTTGCCAGGACATGTTAGCTTTACAAATCATCGATCTCTTCAAGAACATCTTTCAGCTGGTGGGCCTGGATCTTTTTGTGTTTCCATACAGAGTGGTGGCCACAGCTCCTGGGGTAAGTGAGCAATTAACTGTACTGCTGCAGAGAATAGAATAGGATGGAATAGAATAGAATAAGCCAGCTTGGAAGATACCTCCAAGATCATCCAGTCCAACCTATCACCCAGCCATATCCCATGGCACTCAGTGCCCCATCCAGGCTTGGCTTGAACACCTCCTGGGATGGTGACTCCACCACCTCCCTGGGCAGCCCATTCCAATGCCAGTCACTCTCTCTGGCAAGAACTTCCTCCTAACATCCAGCCTATACTTCCCCTGGCACAACTTGAGGCTTTGTCCCCTTGTTCTATTGCTGGTTGCCTGGGAGAAGAGCCCAACCCCACCTGGCTACAACCTCCCTTTAGGTAGTTGTAGACAGCAATGAGCTCTGCCCTGAACCTCCTCTTCTCCAGCCTGCAGACCCCCAGCTCCCTCAGCCTCTCCTCACAGGGCTGTGCTCCTGGCCTCTCACCAGCTTCTTCGCCCTTCTCTGGACATGTTCCAGTACCTCAACATCTCTCTTGAATTGAGGAGCCCAGAACTGGACACAGCACTCAAGATGTGGCCTGACCAGTGCTAAGTACAGGGGCAGGATAACCTCCCTTGTCCTGCTGGCCACACTATTCCTGATCCAGGCCAGGATGCCATTGGCTCTCCTGGCCCCTTGGGCACATGCTGGCTCATGGTCAGCCTGCTATCCAGTTCCTCATTAAAAGAGATTTCCTTTTCCAGCACACTTACAAATTCCATGCTCTGAGGAAATGCTGGTCACCTCACTCATGCAAATATTTAGAGTACTAATGACAAAAAGAGTCTTTCCTCTCCTGCTTCTTGCTTTTCTGAGGCTGCCTGTGGTTATTCATGTTTGCTGCTTGATTTTTGGGGCCAGGCTGTGCAAGTCAGCAGGAAGTCTCAGAGCTTGGCTTACCTTGCGTGGAAACGCTGAAAAACTGGAGAGATGTTTTAGGAACCGACTAGAAATTCTGCATTCAGTCCTCTGTAGCCTTCCCCACATGCCCTAAGGGGACCAGTCTGAGTGCTAAGAGCCCTGAAGAGAGTGTTTGTTGGGAGATTTGTCAGTTTGCAGCCCTGTTTCTCCTCTTGCCCTCAGTGTGGTGTTATTGAGTGCATCCCTGACTGCACGTCCCGGGACCAGCTGGGCCGGCAGACGGACTCGGGGATGTATGACTACTTCACCAGGCAGTATGGAGATGAGTCTACCCTTGCATTCCAGAAGGTAAAGTAGCACTTGGCAAGCACAGCAGAAGCTCAGCTGAAAAACATTCTAGCTAGAAGGAATAATGACAGATAATTGGGTAATGACTACCCCAGTGCTGTATCTGCTTTTTGATGCTGATAATCTCCTGTTGTAGCTGTAAGTGACGTAGCTAAAGAAGTTATTGCAGCTGTAGATGTATGGAGAGTGTCATTGGACATTGCTTGGGGCTAACCATGAATGGGAAAGATGAAAAAGCCTCCTTGAGATGTATCTGCTCCTGGGAGGGAGGGTTATTAAAGTCTCCCTGTTTTTCTGATTCCTTTTGCCTTCTTGTTTTGGACAGGCTCGCTATAATTTCATCCGCAGTATGGCTGCCTACAGTCTGCTCCTGTTTCTGCTCCAGATCAAGGACAGGCACAATGGCAACATCATGCTGGACAAAAAGGGACACATCATTCACATCGGTCAGTCACAGCCACCTTCAGATTTCAGTAGTTAACTTTTCCTTCTGCTGTAAAGTGCTGCTCACAGAAGTCGGTGAGCCCTTTCCCTTTGGAGCTCAGTCCCCCTGCTGATGGCAGTTTGCAAACACACCTGGGGCTTTCTCCTGCCTTCTCATGCATCAGGGGCAGGTGCAGGGCTGAGGTGGGTGGGTGGCTGTGGTGGGTGCAGGGCTGAGGTGGGTGGGTGGCTGTAGTGGGCACAGGGCTGAGGTGGGTGGGTGGCTGTGGTGGATGGGTGGCTGTGGCTGTAGTGGGCAAAGGGCTGTGGTGGATGGGTGGCTGAGGTGGGTTCAGGGCTGTGATGGATGAGTGGCTGCAGCAGGCCCAGGGCTGTGGTGGATGGGTGTCTGTGGTGGATAGGTGGCTGCAGCAGGCCCAGGGCTGTGGTGGGTGGGTGTCTGTGGTGGATAGGTGGCTGCAGCAGGCCCAGGGCTGTGGTGGGTGGGTGGCTGAGGTGGGTGCTCTCTGCAGATGTAGCTGTGCAAAGTTTTACCAGCTTCAGGAAAGAACATGCACACATGTACATGGCTCTAGAGTACTCAGCACAGGAAGGACATGGGCCTGATGGAGTGGGTCCAGAGGAGGGCCACCAAGATGACTGGGGGGCGGGATCACCTCTGCTATGAGGACAGATGGAGGGAGCTGGGGGTGTTTAGCCTGGAGAAGAGAAGGCTCCAGGGAGCCCTTAGAGCAGCCTGCCAGTAACTGAAGGGTCCTACAAGGAAGCTGCAGAGGGGCTGTTTCCAAAAGCCTGCAGGGACAGTGGTTTGAAGTTAGAGAAGAGATTTCAATTGGATATTAGGGACAAGTTCTGCACTGTGAGGGGGGTGGAAACACTGGCAGGGGTTTCCCAGGGAGGTAGTTGAGGCCCCATCCCTGGAGATACTCAAGGTGAGGCTCAACAAGGCTCTGAGCAACCTGCTGTAGTGGAGGATGTCCCTGCTGACTGCAGTGGGGATGGACTGGATGAGCTTCAGAGGTCCCTTCTAACCCAGACCATTCTCTGGCCCTATGTATGGGTAGTGCATGTTATACATCTGCACGCATGGATGTGTGTGTTACAGAGGTACAAGGATATAAATGCATCTTTAGGTTCCTTTCATCACTGTGTGAGCATGAATTAAATCTGACAACTAAATTAATGTGAGGCTGTAACCTCTGCCTTGGCTTTGCTTTTCTGGAGCTGCACAGATGTTTCAGCAAGGATTTTCTTATTTGATGTCATCATTCTTAAGTCTGGTCTCATGTCACGGTGATGATTCTTTTGTTGGGGTTCTTACACTGCATCAAAGCTCTTTTTCCAGTTGGAGTTGAAATGTTGGTAGGCAAAAGTGGATGTTAATAGAAGAAATCCACCTCTGCTTCTCTTCTGTAAGCTTTGACAGCACACAATTAGCCAACCCAGTTTATGAGGCAGCTTATCTTTTGTGCACAGATTTTGGATTCATGTTCGAAAGCTCACCTGGTGGAAATCTGGGCTGGGAGCCTGACATTAAGCTGACTGATGAGATGGTGATGATAATGGGAGGAAAAATGGAAGCAACTCCCTTCAAATGGTTCATGGAGATGTGTGTCAGAGGCTATCTGGCAGTCAGGTGAGGTGTTCTTAACTGCTCAGAAGAGAAAGTGCTTGCATGCCACAGCCAGATGAGAAGATAAATAATAATAAACATTTGTCTGTAGGGGGGGTCTGAGCCTGTCAGGCTGTGCTGGTACATCTTGAGTCTTTGAAATAACTTCATCCTCCAATTTTACAGCCTGACTTGGTGCTCTTGTGTTAGATTTGAAAATTTTCATGTCTTGTAACCAGAGAAGGGCCACGAAGATGCTCAGAGGGCTGCAGCACCTCCCCTATGAGGACAGACTGAAAGAGTTGGGGCTGTGCAGTTTGGAGAAGAGGAAGCTCTGAGGTGACCTTATCTGGCCTTCCAGTATCTGAAGGGGGCCTACAGAAAAGCTGGGAAGGGAATTTTTAGGCTATCAGGGAGTGACAGGACTAGAGGGAATGGAACAAAGCTGGCGGTGAGGAGATTGAGGCTGGAGGTGAGGAGGAAGTTGTTGAGCATGAGAGTGGTGAGAGGCTGGAATGGGTTGCCCCTGCAGGGAGGTGTTTGGGGCCAGATCCCTGGAGGTGTTTGGGGCCAGGCTGGCAGAGGCTGTGGGCAGCCTGCTCTAGGGTAGGGTGTCCCTGGGCATGGCAGGGGGGTTGGGACTGCCTGATCCTTGTGGTCCCTTCCAACCCTGACTGATTCTATGATTCCATGATTTGATAAATGTGATCTCAGCCACACTTCCTGACAGGGTTTAGCCTGCTGTTAAAGCTCTGCAGTGAGAAACTCAGGAGAGTGAAGCAGTTTCTTCTGTTCCCAAATGGGCCAATCACATTCATCACTGCAGTTAATTAGGTAGGGATGTGCAAAACCTGCCACAGCTTTCTGTTGTAGGTGCCAGGGGTTGGGTAGCTCAGCTCTTGGGCTGTGATTGCCAACCTGTCACTGCAAGGATTGCAGCTTCACCTTCTGCCATGCCAAGCAAGCAGGGTTTGCTTTTATACACAGGAACATCTGAGTGGAGAGAGGGTGCTGAGTGTGAGGAGGAGGATACTAGAGTAGATAAAAGCTCCTGCTGCTAGCAGTAGAAAGTGTGGTTGATGTTACCTTACAGAGTCAAAGTTTCTTCAGCCCCAGCAGGGGCTGTCTTGGAGTCAAGATCAGTTTGGTTCCTTGAGGGGGAAGCAGACTGGAGAAAGTTCCATGTCAAGGTAAAAATGTCTCCCAGGTAGTTAGTCATAGCTTGGTGGGAAATGAATGTTCTAAGTGGGAGGATGAGGAAGGAGGAGGGAGGCTGAGCTGGTGTAGCAAAGAATTACATGAGGTAATTAGGAATTAGAAGATAATCTGGCAGCACTGGTTTCAGCCTTCTGTAGCGTTTGGATGCTCTGCTTCACCTTTCTGGTGCCAAAGAAACATTGTTTACTGGAGCATGGCTCTGTGTAATCCTCCCTGAGCCCCTTCATCTTGCAGCATTCCGAGGCTGTGGGACACAAAGCAGTGAAATGCACTGAAAATGACAGATTGCAGGCACTGGTGGAGCTCCACCAGCCAACGTAAGAGGATTAGATGTGCTGATTTAATTACACAACAAGGTGCGATCCAGCGCCTCGGGCTCCTCAGCCTGCCTGCTTTACCTGCTGGGGCCGCAGGAGTTGGAGGGCTGTAACCTTGATGTCCTCTCTCTCTGTGTCTCTCTGCAGGCCTTACATGGATGCTGTGGTCTCGCTGGTTACCTTGATGTTGGACACGGGGCTGCCCTGCTTCCGCGGGCAGACAATCAAGCTGCTGAAGTAAGTTAGCATATGCATGAACCAGAGAGCTTCCCTCTGCTCTTCACAGGGTGTGCCCCGGAGCTCAAGGGCACTACAAAGGTATTTTAAAAGCAGCAGCTGCCTAGAAAGAGCAATCTGCTGTGCCTAGAGCTGCTGCTGGGCTGCTGAACTCCACAGCCACCTCCTCCACTGACAGTGAGGGCTAATCAAAACATGACATAATTTGTGTGAGGGAGTCTCACAAGGAGGAGCTGCTTGCAGCAAGTGAAATCAGCACCTGGCTAAGCTTGTGCAAAGTCACCTTCTTGCCTTGCTCAGAGGAAATCTCACTGATTTTACTCTTTCTTGCGATGTTCTATGTAGACACAGGTTCAGCCCCAACATGACTGAACGAGAGGCTGCAACTTTCATCATCAAGATCATCCAGAACTGTTTCCTCAGCAACAGGTTTGGCATCTATGCATATCTTCTCCCTATGGCCAGAGCAAGGTCATCAAGCTCTGAGCAGGGTTTTATCAGTCAGGTGCTTGACCGTTTTTGAGTTGTGGATGTTGAGATATATAATGCAGGGTAGCAGCTTTGCTTTTGAACATGCTGCATCTCCTCCCTTTTACACTGGGAGGAAGGCTTATTACAGGATCACAGGATGTCAGGGGTTGGAAGGGACCCAGATATCACAGAAGTCTCATATCTACAACAGTTTTTTCTCCTAAATATCCCAGAGTTAGTCTATCATGGAGTCCAATGCCCCTGCCAGAGCAGGACCATACAATCTAGCTCAGGTCACAGAGGAATGCATCCAGACAGGCCTTGAAAGGCTCCAGAGAAGGAGACTCCACAACCTCTCTGGGCAGCCTGTGCCAGTGCTCTGGGACCCTTACAGTCAAGAAGTTGCCCCTAGTGTTGAGTTGCAACCTCCTGTACTGCAGCTTACACCCATTGCTCCTTGGCCTATCCCAGGGAGCAAGTGAGCAGAGCCTGTCCCCTCCCAGCCTTCAGTTATAAACATTTATTAATCCCCTCTCAGTCTTCTCCTCTCCAGACCAAAAAGCCCCAAGTCCCTCAGCCTCTCCTCATCAGGCAGTGCTTCAGTCCCCCCATCATCCTCATAGCTCTCTGTTGGACTCTCTCCAGCAGATCCCTGTCCCTCTTCAACTTTGAAGTCTATGGATTTTAACATAGAATCATATTTGCCCCAGGCTGGGCAAATAGCAGAGCTGCTTAGTCTAAAGAGTGGAAGATTTTCTGTCAGAGTGAATTTCTGGCTCAAGAATGAGGCATTTTGGCTCCCGTGTTAGAGCATGGCCAACTGTACTGCTAGGGTGGTTATGTCCAGCTGTCATATCCCCTTTTATATAGGGTAAGGTCACCTCTACCATTAAAGGGATAAATAGTAAAAAAAAATCTATTGCCTGGCAACAGGAATAGCATCCCTTGTGGGCAGAGTGGAGAGGGGTTTATCTAGAAGCTTGTTGCATTTCCTTTTGCAAGGAAATGGGTTCTTAAGAAATGGTGTGCATGGCCTATTGGTCTGAGTTAAGAGTGAAGCAGGAACAGGACTGCAGCAACCTGCCAAAAGCTTTTTTTTTTTTTTTTTTTTAAGTGCCTGTAGGCATTAAGTTGCCTGAATCTCCTCCTGAAAGTCAAACCTGCTCTTCTGTGCAAAAGCAGATTTGGCTTCTGTCTAGAAATGAGCTGTGATTACTCATTATTTTCCTTCATGACTTGATACTACATTAACAAGCTGAGCATTTTGCTAGACCATATGGCAGCTGTTGTGTGATGCTGGCTAGGGAGAGTGCCTCAAGTAGAGAACACTGCTGGGGTGTGGGGTTGGAATGGCCTTTGCAGCTGGGCCATGTTTGTCATCTACTGTTCAGTGTTCTGGATGGAATGACCTGTTCTATCAAATCCCAGGCACAAATCCAGGCTGGGTGCAGAAGGGATTGAGAGAAGCTCTGAAGAAGGAGACTTGGGGGTGTTGGTGCTGAGCAGCTGCCCAGGAGCCAGCAGTGGCCTCCTGCAGCCCAGCAGGCAGCTGTGTGCTGGGCTGCAGGCAGAGCAGGGTGGGCAGCAGGGCAGGAGAGGGGATCTTGCCCCTGGGCTCTGCTCTGCTCAGACCTCACCTCCAAGCCTGCCTCCAGTGCTGCTGTGCCCAGCAGAAGGAGGGCACAGAGCTGCTGGAGGGAGGCTTAGAGTGGAAGGGGGCAAAAGCTGTGAGCATGCTGCAAAGCCCTGAGGTGTTTGTCCATCAGAGGAGGATGCTTGGAGAGCAGTCCCTGCATCTGGGCATGGAGCTGCTGGAGGGAGGCCAGAGGAGGCCCCAAAGGTGCTGGCAGGGCTGGAGCAGCTCTGCTGTGAGCAGAGGCTGAGGGAGCTGGGGGGGTGCAGGCTGCAGAGAAGAAGGCTCCAGGGAGAGCTTGGGGTTGCCTGCCAAGAGCTGAAGGGATCCTGCAGGAAGACTGCAGAGGAATTTGGGCTGAGGGTGCCTGAGGCAGGCCAAGGGGGAATGGTTTGGAGCTGAGGCAGAGCAGGGTCAGGCTGGAGCTGAGCAAGTTCTTCAGTGTGAGGCTGCTGAGACTCTGGAATGGGTTGCCCAGGGAGGCTGTGGCTGCTCCCTGCCTGGAGTATTCAAGGTCAGGTTGGATGAGGCCTTGAGCAGCTGAGTCTAGCTAAGAGATGTCCCTGCCCATAGCTGGGAGGGTGGATGAGATGATCTCTGAGGTGTCTTCCAACCTGAGCCATTATAAGATTCTATCAAATAATTAGCAGTTTTAAAGGCCACTTAATCAGCAGCTCTGCAGTCAGCTCCTTCACAAATACAAATAATTTGGTATCTTGGGCAAAGCTTTTGAAAGGAAAAAACATGAAAAACCTGAATTTACTGCATTTGATACTGAACATGCAATAAATTTAACACTTTAACATCTTCAGTGCCTGTTTTATCGTGTTTGATCCCAGATACTACAGACTCCTGGGATCATAGCATCATAGAATGGTTTAAGTTGGAAGAGACCTCAAAGCTCAGCCAGTTCCAACCCCCCTGTGCCATAGGCAGGGACACCTCCCACTAGATCAGGTCACTCAAGACCTCATCCAGCCTGGCCTTGAACACCTCCAGGGAGGGAGCAGCCACAACCTCCCTGGGCAACCTGTTCCAGTGTCTCACCACCCTCACTGTGAAGAACTTCCTCCTAACATCCCATTTACATCTCCCCTCTGCCAGTTTGAACCCATTCCCCCTCCTCCTGTCATTACAAGACCCTGTCAATAGTCTCTCCCCAGCCTTCCTGTAGGCCCCCCTCAGATACTAGAAGGTTACTATGAGGTCTCCTGGAAGCCTTCTCTTCTCCAGGCTGAAATGCCCCAACTCCTCCAGCCTGTCCTCATAGCAGAGCTGCTGCAGCCCTCTGACCATCTTCGTGGTCTCCTCTGGACTCTCTCCAGCAGTTCCATGCCCTTCCTGTGCTGGGGGCTATTGGAGGGGATATATTGGAGGGACTAATCCAGACTGCTGTGTGGTTCCATATGGGGTCAGCTTGGCTGGCTCAGATACTGCCCTGCCAGAACTGAATTGGATTTTCTCGTGCCTGCTGGTGCATCTGCTCACAGTGTCACATTTGTGTTGGGGGTTGTGGAGGCAGCCTCCCTGCTGCGTGACTGCTCACAGCCAGCTTAGCTCTGCCCAGCCTCAGCTTCTCTACCTGCCCCATGGTTAGTCTGGGACCTGCCTCAGCTCTGCCCTGGGCTAATTGAGTTAGCCAGAACAAGGCTTAGCTTTGTCTGTTGAGGCACTCAGCAGAGATGCTGCTGTCGATGCTGCCATTTCCCCTGCACTTCCATTTTCATTAGTGGCATTCTCCTTAATTAAGACTACTTTAATTTCCATATAATCCAGGCTCCACGCAGCCCTGATGATCTTGCTTTGTGCATGATGCATTTTCCTTCTCCTAAAGCAAAGTGCCAGTGCAGTGTAAGGGGCTCCTGGCTTATCCAGGCACAGGATCCAAGCTGCTTTTCTTGTTGCCACACTCAGAAGCATGGAAATACTTTTTTTCTTCCTTTTTTTTCCCTAAGTTTAAACATATTTACTCTTGCTTGTGAGACTCCATTTCCAATCCTGCCTCCAGTTCCCCCTTCCCCAGTGTAAGAAGGACACAAAGCTGTTGGAGTGAGGCCAGAGGAGGGCTGGAACACCTCTGCTGTGAGGACAGGCTAAGAGAGCTGGAGGTGTGCAGCCTGCAGAGGAGAAGGCTCCAGGGGGAGCTCAGAGCTGCCTGCCAAGAGCTGAAGGGATCCTGCAGGAAGGCTGCAGAGGAACTTTTGCTGAGGGTGTCTGAGCCAGGCCAAAGGAGAATGGTTTGGAGCTGAGGCAGAGCAGGGTTAGACTTGAACTGAGCAAGAAGATCTTCAGTGTGAGGCTGCTGAGACTCCGGAATGGGTTTCCCAGGGAGACTGTGGATGCCTCCTGTCTGGAGGTGTTCAGGGCCAGGCTGGATGAGGCCTTCCTTGAGTGGCTGACTCTAGTTAAGAGGTGTCCCTGCCCATGGTAGGGGGCTTGAAGGAGGTTGAGGTCGCTTTCAGGCTAAGCCATTGCAGGATCTTGATGTTTGTCCTGTGACAGTTGGTGCAGTCTATTTTAATAACTTTTGCTCACCTCTGGCTTTGTTTTTCTTCTCTAGGAGCAGGACATATGACATGATCCAGTACTACCAGAATGACATCCCATACTGAGAGGCACTGGAGAGTCACTGCTGAAGGGAAACCTGCAACCCTCATTCCAAGCTTGTACCGAGTAGGAGCTGCTCAGTCACACCTCACTGTCCCCATTGTCTGTGTGTGTGTGTGTGTGTGTGGGGCCCTGGTTCCTGGCCATGGCAACAACTGGTCCAGTTTCGTTCCTTTCTCTGTACCAGGTTCTAGATCCTTCTGGTTATCTCTGGAGTTCTTGAGTTGGGCTGCAATCACAAGACAAATTGTACCACGATTATGAATGTGTGAAAGAGGCAGAGCCAGGCAGGTTTGATGATTTTTTTTCATGCAATGCAAGGATTTTATAATACCTTTAAAGAGTCAACAAACCCTTTTTCCTGCACAATCCCCCTCCTCAATGCTATGGAAGAGGGGGAAGGGTGTGGATTGCTCTTGGAAGAGCAGAAATATTAACTTGGTCTGATTTTACTGTAGAAGAAGCCTGATAATCAGCCAGGGCGGTGATGTCTGTGTAGCTGTGTTCATACTTTGCACTGTACATGGTCCCTGTTACGTGGTCAGTATTTCCTCTGTACATGAAGAATGTATTTTTTTTCCTTTTGTGTCTTTAAAACCAAACAAAAAAAGAGACTCTGCTGAAGATATATTTAATCTATAAAATGTAATAAAAGACCTCTGAGTTTGGGTCTGGTTCGAGTCTTTTGCTGTGCACTGATCTTCATTTGCTGCCTGCAGCACTCTGCACGTTTGTGTGCAGCTCTTGCAGTGTGACCTTGCCTTCTCAGACAGGAGTCAGAGTTCTTCTTCAGCTTTTTGCCCATCCCAAATGTAATTTTTCATTCAGAACTCATAGAATGGTTTGGGTTGGAAGGGGCCTCCAACCATCATCTAGTCCTACCCTCCTGCAGTGACCAGGGGATGGGGCCTTAACAACCTAGCTGGGCAACCCATACCAGCATCCCCTCATGGTGGAGATCTTGTTGTTAACATCCAATCTAAATCTCCTCTTAATTTCAGACCATTGCACTTCATCCTACCAGGCTTTTGGAAGCAGTCCCTCTGCAGCTGCCTTGTAGCCTCCTTCGTAGAATCACAGAAGTGTCAGGGCTGGAAAGGACCCCAAGGATCACTGAGCTCAGAGTCCCCTGCTACAGGCAGGGACACCTCACACTAGGGCAGGTTGCTCAGAGCCTCATCCAGCCTCCAGGAATGAGGCTTCCACCAGCTCCTTTGGCAGTCTGTGTCCCACCACCTCATGGTGAAGAACTCTTCTTCCTAACATCCAGTCTGAATCTCCCCACTTCTAGTTTTGCTCTGTTCCCCCCAGTCCTATCACTACTTGACATCCTAAAAATTCCCTCACAGGTTTCTTGTAGCCCATTTCAGGTACTGGAAGACTGCAATAAGGTCTCCTTGGAGTCTTCTCCTCTCCAGACTGAGCAGCCCCAACTCTCTCAATCTGTTTCTATAGGAGAGCTGCTCCAGGCCTGTCATCATCCTTGTGGCCCTTCTCTGGACATGATCCAGCACCTCCAGATCTTTCTCGTAACAGGGGCTCCAGAACTGGATGCAGTACTCCAAGTGGGGTCCCTCCAGAGTGGAGTAAAGGGGGAGAATCACCTCCCTCCACCTGCTGGCTACACTTCTCTTGCTGCAACCCAGGCTCTGGTTGCTCTCTGGGCTGCAAGAGCACACTGCTGGCTCATGTTGAGCTTCTCATCCACCAGCACCCCCAAGTCCCTCTCCCGAGGGCTGCTCTCAAGCCAGGCACTGCCCAGCCTATATTGGTGCTTGGGATTGCCCTGACTCAGATGCAGGACCTTGCACTTGCACTGACCCAGATGTGGGACTTTGCACTTGGCCTTGTTGAATCTCTTGAGGTTGGCTTGGGCCCACCTCTGAAGTCTCTCAGGTACTGGCAGTCTACTATTAAGTCTCTCTAGAGACTACTCTTCTCCAGGGTGAGCAACCCCAGCTCCCTCAGCCTGTACTTGTAGCAGATGTGCTCCAACCCTCTGACCATTGCTAAGAATTTTTATACAAGACCTGCATCCTGAGGAACTGCATTGCAGGACCAAGGTAAGCTTCCCCCCACTGCTGCTTACCAAGGAGCCTTGCTCTGGGCTGGGGCACAAGTCTTTGGGATTGTTTTTCCCTTTCACCTTCCCACCAGGGAAGGAATACATCCTGCACACAAGGAGGCTGGCAGGACTTCAGAAGTTGCTCAGGTAATTAAGAGCAGATAGTACTGAAACCCCAAGAGAGAACTAATGCAGAAGTTTTTTGTCCCTGAACAGAATCATAGAATAGATCTGGTTGGAAGAGACCTTCAGGATCATCCAGTCCAAACTTCACCCCAGCACTGAAGGCTCAACACTAAACCACATCCCTCACCACCAGGTGCACAGGCTGTTTGAACACCTGGGCAGACAATTCCAATGTTTGAGAACCCTTCCAGTGAAGAACCTTATCCCAGAATATGTCTCGGTGAGTCCTCAGCCCTGGGAGAAAAGAGATACCAGAAAAAACAAAAGGGGAGGGGAAATGGTCTTTAAAAAGAAGCTTCTGTGGTTTGTCTGCTCCTGTGATTGCTCTCAGAAATTCCAGGCCCTAGTGAGAGGCAAACTTCCCTGGCTGAACTCACTGCAGTTCTCCCTGTATCAGCCGTGCGTATAAAGAGCCCTTAAGAAAGGAGTATGAAATTTATAGTGATTTATTTGCATCAGCTGGACCCCGGGTTCAGTGCCACCGGTGACTTGATCAGCACTATTGAAATGCTAATCTCATGCTGTGTGCTGGAGACCCGAGAGCAGCGATCCACCTCCACCAGCGCTGGATGTCCTGTGTGATGTTCTGGCTGGTAGGAAGGGTCGAGGTACCCCCTGCAGGCACCCGGCACATGCTGCACCCCGTCGGGTGGATGCGGGCGGGCAGCCAGGGGAAGGAGCCACTGCGGGAAGAGGAGCTGCAGTCCTCTTTGGAAAATGATGGAGAGGAGGGGAAGGGAGCTTAGATTATTTTTTCTTTTTCCCTTTTCGCCATAACTATCTCCACACCATCCCCTTGCTTCCACGTGAATGCTGTCAATAGAGAGCAGCAAACAAAAGAATCCGTCCCGACCACAGATACAGCTTAAAAGCATGGTCAGTAATTGTGTGGGCTCATGAAAAACACTGTGCCCCTGCTGCCTGGTGTTCAGAGGTGGCATTTTAGCATGTCCTGTGTAACAGGGGCTAAGATCTGCTGGGCAGCACACTGCACCCTCAGTGACAGCCATGCACAGGCTTACTACTAGGTAAAGGCTCTCTGACAGAACCTCCTTATTGAAAGCATCTTGAAGTGCTGCCACCATATTCCAGCCTGAAGTGAAGGGTGCCCAGCCCAGCTGCAGGATAGCAGTGGTGAGGTGGGTTGGTCTGAGGCTTTTGTGCCTCGTCTGCGTTCATTAAGGACTCAGCATTTAGGAGGTCGCAGGAGTTACAGTCCTGAAGAAGCAAGATGTGTAAGGTGATGCAGTGAGTTGATAAGCTCCTTAGCTGGCACAAGCAGCTGAGCTCTGATAAGGCACAGTGCTGGCATCAGCTGCCTTATTAAATAGCACAGGCTCCCCAGAAGGCCTCTGTAACTGATGGGCTGCTCTCGCTGGAGCTCTGTAGCCTTGGCGTTGATTTGTGACAGGATTGGCTGCCTAATGGCAGTGGTAGTGTTGCAGTTATTCCGAGGTCCCTCTCCAGGGTCAGCACTGCGTGGTCAGCCTCGGCGCTTACTGTAGCGACATGAAACCACCAACAGGCTGCTGTGAAGGCTGCCGACGCCGCTGCCTGCCCGGGGAGAGTAGAACAGAGAGGCTGACAGTGACACAGATAAGCAGTCACACAGGCAGGCAGCAATGGCTGGCAGTTCCTTGCCTGCCTGCATTCAGGTGTCTGTTCCCGGGTGGAGCCTGGCAGCCCAAAGGGAACAGACCTGGAGTGAGTGTTGGCAGGGTGGGTGTAAGTGCCCACACACAGACCTGCTGCCCCACACGTGCCTTTGGCAATTAAAAGCCCCTCCGTGACGACACTTGGACCTAGGAATGTGCCTTTGTCTGCCTGAAGTCTCAGCTTTGCAGGGGCAAGCCTGGCGAAGGGAATTCTGCTTTGCTGTGGGAGGAGGGGAAAAATGGCTGAACGGTAGCACATCTAGGAGCCAATCCCAGCTGCAAGGATTGATTCAGAATCGACATCTGGGGTAGCATCTTTGATCCTGCTGGATCCTCCATCAGCATGGAATTCCATGCTTGTAGAGGTATAGGAGTGGTAACTCACAGCAGGGAATAACAAAATACCTCACAGAGGGAGGTAACTTAAAGATAAGTTTAAATCCTATGTTGCTACCATGCAGTCCTCTTCCCCTGTGCACCATGTGGTATTTGGAGTGCCCCATCCAAGCTTTTTGAAGATGCTTGCTGGTGGTGTGCAGCTGCAGGCTGCATGGGTGCATCTTCGCATGCAAACCATTTCCTTTTGGAGAGCCTCACAAGGAAAGACTCACTGCATGGAGCACGGAGCACAGAGCCTCACTGCATGGAGCCTCATTGCACAGAGCCTCACTGCACGGAGCACAGAGCCTTACTGCAGAGAGCACAGAGCCTCACTGCATGGAGCCTCACTGCACAGACCCTCCCTGCACGGAGCACAGAGCCTCATTGCACAGAGCCTCACTGCACGGAGCACAGAGCCTCACTGCACAGAGNGGAGCACAGAGCCTCACTGCACAGAGCCTCACTGCACGGAGCACAGAGCCTCACTGCACAGAGAATCTTGGACGTGCTACCAGGCTTCTGGGGCAGGGCAGTGCTGCACGGTAGCTAACTGTGATGAACGAGTGAGACTTAATAAAGCTACTTGTGGGTGTTACGTTTAAAAGAACTCCCTTTAGAGGAGCTTTATTAACCCAGGTAGGCAGCAGACTGCAGGGACTCTTTGTGCTCTGGCACTGGCAGTCAGAAACTTGCACCTTAGGCTCAGGCCTGGCTCCCTGTATCAGCTTGAACAGAAAGAGAGTCAGGGTAGAGGAGGACTCTTGGACCTGTGAGGATAACCAACTGACTAACCAGTTTTGCTAGAACCTTCTAGAATCTCTCCTCCCACCTCAGCAGAAACTGGTTTGGTGCAGTTTTTAGAGGCCCCCTGATGCCCAGAGGGATTCCTGGCTCCACATCCTGGGCTAGGACAGGAGGCAAGAGCTACTCATGGCTCAGATGGCACAGTCCAGGTGGAAGTGAATGGTAAGGCTGACGGGAAAGGAACCCCAGCAGTGGCAGTGCTGCCTTTCCTGCCCCAGATGAGAACCATGTAAGAGCTTTGTGAGGCATGCCTGGAGAGCAGAGCTGGGCAATGGCTCCGCACTGGGCTATGGCTTCACTGGGGTATGGCTCTGCGCTGGGCTATGGCTGTGCTGTGCAATGGCTCTGCGCTGGGCTATGGCTGTGCTGTGCAGTGTCTGTGCTGTGCAATGTCTCTGCACTGGGCAGTGACTGTGCTGTGCAATGTCTCTGCGCTGGGCAATGACTGTGCTGTGCAATGTCTCTGCACTTGGCTATGGCTCTGCACTGGGCAATGACTGTGCTGGGCTATGGCTCTGTTGGGCTATGTCTCTGCACTGTGCAATGTCTCTGCGCTGAGCTATTGCTCCACTGTGCAATGTCTCTGCACTGGGCAATGTCTCTGCACTCGGCAATGTCTCTGCGCTGGGCTATGGCTCTGCTGGGCAATGTCTCTGTGCTGAGCAATGTCTCTGCGCTGGGCAATGACTGCGCTGTGCAATGTCTCTGCACTGTGCTATGTCTCTGCACTGTGCTATGTCTCTGCACTGTGCAGTGTCTCTGCGCTGGGCTGTGTCTCTGCGCTGGGCTGTGTCTCTGCGGTGTGCAATGTCTCTGCTGGGCTGTGTCTGCGCTGTGCTATGTCTCTGCGCTGTGCTATGTCTCTGCGCTGGGCTATGTCTCTGCGCTGGGCTATGTCT
>VWZI01006073.1:1095-12105 GCA_013396835.1 Psilopogon haemacephalus
TGCTTGCCATTGCCTCCAGCCAGCTGCAGGACCTTGCCCTTGGCCTTGTTGCACCTCCTGAGCTTGCCTTGTGCCCACCTCTGCAGCCTGCCCAGCTCCCTCTGGATGCCATCCCTGCCCTCCAGCCTGCCTGCTGCCCCACACAGCTTGGGGTGCTCAGCAAACTTGCTGAGGCTGCACTCAATGCCTCTGCCCATGGCACCCACAGAGATGCTGAACAAGCCTGGGCCCAGCACTGCTCCCTGAGGGACTTCCCTGGGCCATGGAGCCATTGGCAGCCACTCTCTGGCTGTGGCCACCAAGCCACTTCTGCATCCAGCTGCTGCTGCACACATCACACCCATGTGGCACCAGCCTGGGGACCAGGATGTGCTGTGGGACAGTGCCAAAGGCTTTGCTCAGCTCCAGGTCACTGCCATCAGTTGCTGCCCCTTAGCTGTTCCTGTTGTGACCTGTTCATAGAAGGCCACCAGGTGTGTCAGGCAGGATCTGCCCTTGGTGCACCCATGCTGACTGGACCCAATCCCCTCCTCACAGCAGGTGTTTCTGGTGCTGTCCTGCTGGCCGTGAGACTGAGAGAGGCTTTGCTTTCCTGGAGCTCCCCCCTGAAACTTGGAGGCAACACAGTTCAGGCTTAGTGCAGCCTCTGGCTTGGCTGTGACAGTGCAAACTGCATTGTCTGCCGTGGAGACAGGATGGGATCTGCTTCCCAGAGGGAGCCTCTCTGGTCTGCAAGGCACAAACCTTCACTCCTGGATTTATTTTTTTCTTTTGTCTATCCACCCCCCCCTGCCCCGACAGGGGCAATAAATTGTCCACGAGGCTGTAACTGCAAAGCATCCCTTGGAAAGTCTCCTGAGTTAGCTTCGTGTTTCACCTGAGGGCTGGCTGGCCGCCAGCAGTGAGTCCTCCCTCTTCTCCTTTCATGGCAAAGGTTCCTTTAAGAATCCTTTCTCTTGAAAGGGAAGGGAGGAGAAGGATTTTGGTTTTTTCCGGAGCAGCTGTCTGCGGGTGTGGCAGGGAGCTGAGTGGCAGAGCCCGGGTTGCTGGTGGTGAGCTGGCCCTCACTGTAACAATAACCTTCTCATAGCTACACTGGCCAGGGGGGGCAGGAGTCTGAGGACTATGAGAGCGAGGAGCAGCTGCAGCAGAGAATCCTCACAGCGGCGCTGGACTTTGTGCCTGAGCATGGCTGGAGTGCAGAAGCCATTGCAGAGGGAGCCAAGGTATGTGGGGAGAGAAGCAAGGAAGAGTGGCAGAACAGCTGGATGGAGCTGAAGCCGTCAGAGACAGCCAGGCCTGCATGCTTCTCCCACATGCTCTTGGGTGATGCACCCTGGGCAGGATGTGTGCCCAGGATCACCCTGGCTGAGGCACGCTGTGGTGCATCCTAAAGGAGAGGAGCACCTGCACCGGAAGCCCTCTCTGAGTGCGGTCACAGGAGCACTGAGGCTGGAAAAGACCTCTGAGATCATCACGTGCAGCCTATAGCCTAATGCCACCACATCAGCTAAACCATGCCACATCCAGCCTGCCCTTCAAGGCCTCCACCACCTCCCTGGGCAGTCCCTTCCAGTGCCTAATCGCCCCTTTTGTGAGGAAGTGCTTCCTAACATCCCCTCTTTGTGTTGCTTTGCTTAGGTTGCCACACCTCCATCCATGAGGTGAAAGCGGTGCTGGATGCCAGCTGGCTCCCGCCCAGCAGCGGCTGAGCTGCTCTGTGCCTCTTCTCCCCTCCCTGCAGACCCTGGGGCTCTCCGTAGCTGCTGCAGGGATGTTCCACCGCGACGGGAGCGAGCTGGTCCTGCACTTCGTGTCTCAGTGCAACACCAAACTGTCCGAGCTGCTGAAGCAGGAGCACAAACGAGTGCAGCTGGGTGAAGCAGAGTGAGTATTGGGCCTTGAAAGACATCTTCCATGGCAGGCTTTGGGGACTGGATAGATGAGAGGCCTCTGAGGGGCACAGGAGGTGCCACTCGCCTGAATAAAATGACCTACCAGGTACAGAGCTGGACCAGAAGTCTGAAGGTGACATCATTAACCCAGCTGAGGCAGGCAAGAGATGGATCTTGCAAGATCAACTTGAGTTTAATCATAGAATCCTAGAATCAGTCAGGGTTGGAAGGGACCACAAGGATCATAGAATCAGACTCGTAGAATGAGTCAGGGTTGGAAGGGAGCACAAGGATTAGGCAGCTCCAACCCCCCTGCCATGCCCAGGGACACCCTACCCTAAAGCAGGCTGCCCACAGCCTCTGCCAGCCTGGCCCCAAACACCTCCCTGCAGGGCCAACCCATTCCAGCCTCTTACCACTCTCCTGCTCAACAACTTCCTCCTCACCTCCAGCCTCGATCTCCTCACCTCCACCTTTGCTCCATTCCCCCCACTCCTGACACTCCCTCACAGCCTCCAAAGTCCCTCCCCAGCTTTTCTGCAGCCCCCTTCAGATCCTGCAAGGCCACCAGAAGGTCCCCTGGGAGCCTCCTCTTGTGCAGCCTGCACAGCCCCAACTCAGGCTGTGCTCACAGCAGAGCTGCTGCAGCCCTCTGAGCGTCCTATCATCCAGTCAGAGAACGGCAGGGGTTGGACGTGACCTCTGGAGATCACTGAGTCCAACCCTCCTGTCAAAACAGCATTGCCTGGGGCAGGTCACACAGGGACGCCTCCAGATGGCCCTTGAAGGTCTCTGGAGATGGAGACTCCACAACCTCCCTCAGCAGCCTGCTCCAGGCTTCTGTCACCTTTAGTTTTCCCTGTCGAGCTTGCCGTGTTGCCCCTTGTCATGTCACACCACACCACTGTAGATTGCTTGGTTTGTAGCTTTCCGTTTCTTGTTGGTACTCTTCTATTCTTTGTGGTGTTCTTTCTTTGTAATTCTAGCTGTTTGTGGTTTTCTAGTATATATTTGTTTGTAGTTTTCTATTTGTTTGCAGTTTTTTTCTCTTTTTCTTTTTTTTTTTCTTTAATTTAAATCACATTACTCTTAATGTCTGTTTAAAGCACCGTTTGCAGTTTTGCATTTACCACCTCTTCTGAGTGACTTTGGATAACTCATCTGCTTCTTTAGTTCTGAATTTTCAGAGTACAAAACTTTAAAAGGCTTCTGTTTCTTTCTTCCTCTTCTTTTTATTTTTTTTCCCTTTTTTATTTTTTAATGGCTGCTGCAAAATTAAAAAGATCCAGAAGTGGTCAGGGGCCTGGTCTAATGCACTTTCAAAAGTCTGTTATAAAGATGAATATAAATGTCAATGATAGGTTTTTCTGTAGACCCACAAACCACACTTAGCTATAAGAAACATATTGTGCATAGTAATTTTTTTTCTTCAGGGTGATATGTTTGCTAGATCTATATTCTCAGTTTACCAGAGTACAGGAATATCTACTTTACTAAAGCCANATTTGTTTGCAGTTTTCCATTTTTTATTGTTTGCAGTTTTCCATCATTTGTATTTTCCTTCTCTTTGCTGGCAGTTTTCTGGTTTGGCTTTGCAGGTTTGTTGTATTTTGTTCCTATTTCTTGTCTTTTTTTTCCCCCCTGTTTGTTTTCTTCACCCAGGAAGAAGGCTACAGATCAGTTCCTGAGAGATGCTGTGGAAGCCAGGCTGAGGATGCTGATCCCATATATTGAGAAATGGCCTCAGGTATGATATTAATATCATGATTGTTAAATTTGTCTGTCTGTCTGTCTGTTTTAAACTCTGTGAGACACTGGAACAGGTTGCCCAGGGAGGTTGTGGATGCCTGGAAGTGTTCCAGGCCAGGTTGGATGAGGCCTTGAGCAACCCTGGGCTGGTTGGAGGTGTCCTTGCCTATGGCAGGGAGTTGGAGCTGGTTGATCTTGAAGGTTCCTTCCAACACAACCCATTCTAGAGTCTCTATCCCAGAGCAATTCAAGGTTGTAAATTAAGCCCTTACTGGCTTCAAATTTGTTGCCTTCAAGATGAGAGCAGCCTTGGAAGGAGGCAGTTAAAGGTGTCCTTAGAACAACTCTTCTTGCAGTTCTGGAAGGACAAAGCTCTCTGTGGTTCACCCCCACCCATCTGGGATCCCCTGGGAGCAGTAACCTGTGTCTCTGCTCAGCCCTGTGTGCAGTGCCACAGAGTCACAGAGTGCCAGGCTGGAAGAGACCCCAAGGGTGCAGAGGATGCCATAAATATGATGAGAGAGCTGGGACAGGCTGGGAAAGTTGGGGCTGTACAGCCTGGAGAAGAGAAGGCTCCAGGGAGGCCTTCCAGTAGCTAAAGGGGCTGCAGGAGAGCTGGGGAGGGACTTTCAACAAGGGCTGGAAGGGTCAGGATGAGGGCCAATGGCTTTGAGCTGGGAGAGGGAGAGTGGAGAGGAGGAAGAAATTGTTGGAAGTGAGGATGGGGAGAGACTGGCACAGGTTGCCCAGGGAGGTTGTGGAGCACAGAATCAAAGAATCTTTGATCACATTCTGTGATCCTGTGCTCCACAACCTCCCTGGGAGTTGTTGAGGGCTAGGCTGGATGAGGCCTTGAGCAAACTGCACTGGAGGGAAGTGCCCCTGGGGATGGCACTGGATGATCTCTGAGGGCCCTTCCTACCCAACCCATTCTGTAATCTGTGACCATCTGGTCCAGTCTGCTGTCAGTCTCCTGGCAGCCTTGTTCTGGCTGCACTGGCACCTTGGGTGACAAACCCTCAGCAGCCTGAGGCTGGAGCTGTGAATTGGGAAGACTCTGCAGTGTCAAGCCACCTGGGAAGGGAACTGAATTGTGGCTGGAGGAATAAGCAAAGATTTCCCAACCTTAGGGTGCAAAGATGGCCACAAAGTCAGTCCCAAAGCTGCTGAATCCAGGGAACTCAGAGAGAGAGAAGAGAGGGTTCCTGGGTTAATATAGAGTCTCAGAATCAGTCAGGGCTGGAAGGGACCACTAAGGATCAGGCAGCTCCAACCCCCCTGCCTTGCCCAGGGACACTCTACCCTAGAGCAGGCTGCCCACAGCCTCTGCCAGCCTGGCCCCAAACACCTCCAGGGACGTGGCCCCAAACACCTCCCTGGGCAACCCATTCCAGCCTCTCACCACTCTCATGCTCAACAACTTCCTCCTCACCTCCAGCCTCAATCTCCTCACCTCCACCTTTGCTCCATTCCCCCCACTCCTGACACTCCCTCACAGCCTCCAAAGTCCCTCCCCAGCTTTTCTGCAGCCCCCTTCAGATCCTGCAAGGCCACCAGAAGGTCCCCTGGGAGCCTCCTCTTCTGCAGCCTGCACAGCCCCAACTCTTTCAGGCTGTGCTCACAGCAGAGCTGCTGCAGCCCTCTGAGCATCCTCGGGGCCCTTCTCTGCACACCTCCAGCATCTCCACATCCCTCTTGGCCCAGGGGCTCCAGCACTGGATGCACTACTCCAGGTGGGCTCTCAGCAGAGCACAGCAGAGGGGCACAATCCCCTCCCTGGCCCTGCTGCCCACACTGCTCCCAATGCAGCCCAGCCTCTGCTTGCCTTTCTGCCCTGCAAGTGCACACTGCTGCCTCAGCTTCAGCTTCTCCTCCCCCACCAGCAGCACCCCCAAGTCCCTCTCCTCAGGGCTGCTCTCCAGCCACTCCCTGCCCAGCCTGCTCTGGTGCTTGCCATTGCCTCCAGCCAGCTGCAGGACCTTGCCCTTGGCCTTGTTGCACCTCCTGAGCTTGGCTTGTGCCCACCTCTGCAGCCTGCCCAGCTCCCTCTGGATGCCATCCCTGCCCTCCAGCCTGCCTGCTGCCCCACACAGCTTGGGGTGCTCAGCAAACTTGCTGAGGCTGCACTCAATGCCTCTGCCCAGGGCACCCACAGAGATGCTGAACAAGCCTGCGCCCAGCACTGATCTCTGAGGCACTCCAGGGGTTTGCTCCAGATTGACATAGTTTGTCTTGGCAAGGGTGGGTTGTGCCTCTCCTGTGTTCCAAGGCTGCAGGACCCCAGCAGGCCTGTTTGAGTGGCTGTTCTGCCCCTGGTAGAGCTTTGACTCCCTGCAGGGGCACGGCACAAGCCTGAGGCCAGCTCAGCTTGGGCTGTGTCTTTGTGCCTGGAGAGGCAGCTCAAGGAAGCACAGCACAGAGGGCTTGGAGCTGAGTGGGGTGCTGGGGGCTGCAGCTGCAACACTGAAACTAACCTACAGACCCTGCAGCTTGGGCAGGAGGCAGCAATGGGCACCTGCAGCCCAGAAAGTCAAGGGCAGCCTGGGCTGCATCCACAGCAGTGTGGGCAGAGATTGAGAGAGGGCATCCTACTCCCCTGCTCTGCTCAGACCTCACCTGGAGTACTGTGTCCAGCTCTGGTGTCCCTGGCACAAAAGGGACATGGAGCTGACGAAGCAGATCCAGAGGAGGCCACCAAGATGCTTAGAGGGCTGGAGAAGCTCTGCTGTGGGCACAGGCTGGCAGGGTTGGGGCTGTGCAGCCTGGAGAAGGCTCCAGGGAGAGCTCAGAGCTGCAGCTGAATCTCTGCAGGCAGGCTGCAGAGGGACTGCTCAGAAGGGGCTGTGGGGACAGGCTGAGGGCAATGGTTTGGAGCTGCAGCAGGGCAGAGTTAGGTTGGGCATCAGCAGGGAGCTGTGCCCAGGGAGGGTGAGGAGAGGCTGGCACAGGCTGCCCAGGGAGGTGCTTGAGGCTGCATCCCTGGAGCCATTGAGGCTCAGCCTGGCTGTGTCCCTGTGCAGCCTGCTCTGGCTGGAGCTGTCCCTGCTACCTGCAAGGGCACCTTGGAGGGTCCCTTCCAACCTGATGCATTGAGTGGTGCTGTGGAAGGAGCTGTGCTGGCCAAAAAGAGCTATGAGGACTTGACAGTGGGAGCTGGATACAACAGCAGGGGAGAAAAGAGAGCAGAGCAGAGCAGAGCTTTATTGCTGTATCCTCCTCTCCCCAGCTCCCTCATTTGTCCATGTGCTCCCTTTGCAGGCTCTGAGCATCCTGCTGCTCCCTCACAACATCCCTTCCAGCCTCAACCTCCTCACCAGCATGATCGATGACATCCTGCACTATGCTGGAGACCAGGCCACAGATGTAAGTCTTTGTGCTTTGCAGCCTGGCTTGCAGCCTCAGCAAGTTTGCTGAGCACCCCAAGCTGTGTGGTGCAGCAGGCAGGCTGGAGGGCAGGGATGGCATCCAGAGGGAGCTGGGCAGGCTGCAGAGGTGGGCACAAGGCAAGCTCAGGAGGTGCAACGAGGCCAAGGGCAAGGTCCTGCAGCTGGCTGGAGGCAATGGCAAGCAGCAATGCAGGCTGGGCAGGGAGTGGCTGGAGAGCAGCCCTGAGGAGAGGGACTTGGGGGTGCTGCTGGTGGGGGAGGAGAAGCTGAAGCTGAGGCAGCAGTGTGCACTTGCAGGGCAGAAAGGCAAGCAGAGGCTGGGCTGCAGTTGGAGCTGGGTGCCATCTGGTGCCACCTGGTGTCATCTGGTACCTTCAGGTGCCACCTTGCCCTTGCAGTTTAACTGGTACACTCGTCGGGCTGTGCTCACTGCCATCTACAACACCTCCGAGCTGGTGATGATGCAGGACTCATCCCCAGACTTCAAGGACACTTGGAGCTTCCTGGAGAAGAGAGTGGCTGATGCCATGAACATGAGCAACACAGCTGAGCAGGTAATGCCAGGGGCAGGGTGGGCAGGCACAGAGTGAGTCACACAGGGTGCCAGGGTTTGGAGTTCCCTACCCCCCCAACACGTTTGAGGTCATAGAATCATAGAATCCCAGAATCAGTCAGGGCTGGAAGGGACCATAAGGATCAGGCAGCTCCAAGCCCCCTGCCATGCCCAGGGACACCCTACCCTAGAGCAGGCTGCCCACAGCCTCTGCCAGCCTGGCCCCAAACACCTCCAGGGATCTGGCCCCAAACACCTCCCTGCAGGGGCAACCCATTCCAGCCTCTTACCACTCTCCTGCTCAACAACTTCCTCCTCACCTCCAGCCTCAATCTCCTCCCCTCCACCTTTGCTCCATTCCCCCCACTCCTGACACTCCCTCACACCCTCCAAAGTCCCTCCCCAGCTTTTTTTTTCTGGAGCCCCCTTCAGATGCTGGAAGGCCACCAGAAGGTCCCCTGGGAGCCTCCTCTTGTGCAGCCTGCACAGCCCCAACTCTTTCAGGCTGTGCTGACAGCAGAGCTGCTGCAGCCCTCTGAGCATCCTCGGGGCCCTTCTCTGCACACCTCCAGCATCTCCACATCCCTCTTGGCCCAGGGGCTCCAGCACTGGATGCACTACTCCAGGTGGGCTCTCAGCAGAGCACAGCAGAGGGGCACAATCCCCTCCCTGGCCCTGCTGCCCACACTGCTCCCAATGCAGCCCAGCCTCTGCTTGCCTTTCTGCCCTGCAAGTGCACACTGCTGCCTCATCTTGAGCCTCTCCTCCTCCAGCAGCACCCCCAAGTCCCTCTCGTCAGGGCTGCTCTCCAGCCAGACTAGACTCAGCTGGTTGGAAGGTAAGGAATGAAGCTTCATGTTCACAGCTCAGCACAAGAGACAAGCAGAGATTTTATAAGAGATTGCAGATATTTACAGCTAGATACAGGAAAAAGTCATAGGGAAACACCACAGCCCTGCCAGAGAGCAGAGACCCCAGGAGGAGTCCCCCCAAGGTGTAGAACAGAATAAAATAGGCTAGAATAATACTAGACTAGACTAGACTAGAGTAGACTAGACTAGAATAGAATAGGAGTAGGCCAGGCTGGATGAGAACTCCAAGCTCATCCAGCCCAACCTCTCCCCCAGCCCTAGCCAATGGCTCTGAGTGCCTCATGCAGCCTCCTGTTGCACACCTCCAGGGCTGGGGACTCCACCACCTCCCTGGGCAGCCCATTCCAATGCCAATCTCTCTCTCTGCCAACAACTTCCTCCTAACATCCAGCCTGAACCTGCCCTGGCACAGCTTGAGCCTCTGTCCCCTCCTTCTGTCCCTGGGTGTCTGTCAGTAGAGCCCAACCCCAGCTGGCCACAACCTCCCTTTAGGCAGCTGTAGACAGCAGGAGTCCCCCAAGGCCCAAGCACCTTTCCTCCTTCCCCCCCCACCCAATCTTATCCCTGTATCTGTCTTAGGTGCCAGGTAAGCAGGGAGGATCAGCCAGGGCAGGGGTTGGAAGCAGGAATTGTTGAGCTGAGTTAGACAGATCCAGCTGGAAGCCAAGGAGAAGGACAGAGACCAACAGCCCAGAGCTCAGCCCAGAGCAGCTCTGCCTGATCTAAAGTTTGGGTTCTTACCTTTGTATCTGTCAGCAAACCTGTGAGTGAAGGAGACCTCACCAACGTTTGCCTTTCTCAGCCTAGAACCTAATTCCTCTTATTAGCATATCCCAGTTAACCTCAAAGCAGCCCAGAGGGCTTGGGGAGACACCTCTGGAGATCATCCAGTGCAACCCCCTTGCCAAGGCAGGGGCACCTAGAGAAGGTCAGGCAGGAAGAGGTCCAAGCAGGTTTGAGATGTCTCCAGAGATGGAGACTGCATCACCTCTCTGGGCAGCCTGCTCCAGTGCTTTGCCACCCTTACATTAAAGCAGATCTCTCTCATGGTTAGGTGGAACTCCTGGTGTTGAAGTCTGTTAGCCCTTGTGCTGTCTCTGGGCACCCCTGCCAGAAGCCTGCTGCCACCCTCCTGCCACCCAACCTTGATGAGGTCCCTCTCAGGCTGCTCTTCCCCAGGCTGAACAGCCCCAACCCTCTCAGCCTTCCCTCCCAGCAGAGCTGTTCCAGTCCCCTCAGCAGCTCTGGAGCCCTTTGCTGTCCCCTCTCCAGCTGGTCTCTGCCCTTCCTGAACTGAGGAGCCCACAGCTGGGCACAGCACTCCAGATGTGGCCTCAGCAGGGCAGGAGAACCTCCCTCAGCCTGCTGGCCACACTCTTTTGATGCACCCCAGGAAGCCTTTGGCTTTCTCGGCCACAAGGGCACATTGCTGCCTTGTGGTGCATGCTGTTGGCCACCAGGACTCCCAGGTCCCTTTCCCCAGAGCTGCTCTCCAGCAGGTTGTCCCCAGGCTGCACTGATCCCTGGGGTTGTTGTTCCCCAGCTGCAGGACTTTTTGGGCTTTGCTGGGGTTTGTCCCCACCCAGCTCTCCAGCCTGCCCCTACCTTGCCAGCTGCCTCTGCAGGCAGACCTGGCCCCATCCTCGGAAATACTCAAGGCAAGGCTCAAGGAGGATTTGAGCAACCTCCTCCAGTGGAGGATGTCCCTGCTGACTGCAGGAGGGTTGGACTGGATGCCCTTTGGATGCTCCCTTCCAACCTCCCACCAGCCTCATCCAACCTGGCCTTGAGAAGCACCTCCAGAGAGGGGACAGCCACAACCTCCCTGGGCAGGCTGTGCCAGTGTCTTCCCAGCCTCACTGCAATCCCTCTCTCATTCCATGCTTCTGCTCCCAGGCCTGCAGCCCACACATTGCTGAGGGAGCTCCTTGTGGTGCTGGGTCATGACCTGGGTGCTGCTGGCTCACCACCAAGAAGTGCTTCTTGTGTTCTCTGGTTCAATGAGCCATGGGTGGCCTCAGCATCAGCCTGGCCCCGTGCCTCAGGGATGTTGCCCGGGGAATCTCTTCCATGTTTCTCTCTGGTTGCCTGCAGTTCTTGGCTTCTGGCACCACCTTTCTGCAGCAGATGTGTCCAGAAGAAAGCCAAAGGTCACATTCTTGTGTCTCCTAGGTACAGTCGACTGGAGAAGCAGTTGTCCAGGGCCTGATGGGAGCTGCAGTGACTGTAAGTAGTGCTGAGGGCCGCAGAATCACAGAATGAGTCAGGGTTGAAAGGGGCCACAAGGATCAGGCAGCTCCAAGCCCCCTGCCATGCCCAGGGACACCCTACCCTAGAGCAGGCTGCCCACAGCCTCTGCCAGCCTGGCCCCAAACACCTCCAGGGAGCTGGCCCCAAACACCTCCCTGCAGGGCCAACCCATTCCAGCCTCTCACCACTCTCATGCTCAACAACTTCCTCCTCCCCTCCAGCCTCAATCTCCTCACCTCCACCTTTGCTCCATTCCCCCCACTCCTGACACTCCCTCACACCCTCAAAAGTCCCTCCCCAGCTTT
>VWZI01006076.1:0-14732 GCA_013396835.1 Psilopogon haemacephalus
GTCCAGCAGATCAAGGGAGGTTCTCTTCCCCCTCTACTCTGCCCTTGTGAGACCTCATCTTGAGTACTGTGCTCAGTTTTGGGCTCTCCAATTTAAGAGGGACAGGGATCTGCTGGAGAGGGTCTAAGGGACAGCTATGAGGACGATGAAGGGACTGGAGCACTGCCTGATGAGGAAAGGCTGAGGGTCCTGGGGCTTTTTGGTCTGGTGAAGAGAAGTCTTGGAGGGGATCTAATCAATGTTTCTAAATAGATGAGGGCTGGAAGTCAAGAGGGAGGGGACAAACTCTTCTCAGTGGTGCCCTGCAATAGGTCAAGGGGCAAGGGATGGAAACTACTGCACAGGAAGTTCCACTTCAACATGAGGAAGAACTTTTTGACTGTAAGGGTGACAGAGCCCTGGCACAGACTGCCCAGAGAGGTTGTGGAGTCTTCTTCTCTGGAGCCTTTCCAGCCCTGTCTGGATGTGTTCCTGTGTGACCTGTGCTAGATTCTCTGGTCCTGCTCCGGCAGGGGGATTAGACTCAATGATCTGTGGAGGTCCAGTCCAACCCTTAACATCCTGTGACCCTGTAATCCTTGGCACACTTGTTTTTTTTCCAACAGAACACCTATTGGCAATGCCTCTTAGAGGAAAAAGAAGAGAATGAAAATTAGTGAGACGTTAATCTCTGTATCCATTAATTTTGTTGTAGTGAAAGGAGATCAAGAGATGTGTTTAAGCTGTTTTTAGCTGTAATCTGAGCATTTCCATCTGCTCATTATGCTTGTAAGACCACATGAAGAACATGGCATTAAATTCATCAGCAGGAAAGTATAGAAAAATTGGAGGAACAGCAACAACAACAACAACAACAACAAAAAAGGCTTAGTGGACAGTGGTGATTTATTTATGGAGGAAGATTAATAGCTGGGCTCAGGATCCCAGCTGAAGGGAAATAATTGGAAAGGCTCTCAAAGGACCCTCTGGATACAGCCTCAGATCTCAGGCTGTGAAAAGTCCTTACTCATTTTTAATTAGTCCCTGTTGAAGATAAGCTCTGGTTAAAAATTAAACAGGGGGAAAATGGCAACAAATATGTTGCAGACCCAACTGTCAAGCAAGGCTAATGCGAGCAGTGGCCTTTGGGGGCAAACAGCTGGAAAGCAGAACTGGCTGCAGGTAAATGACTTCCCTTGGGATGCTTTAGTGGCTACCTCTGTACCAGAAAAGAAAGCAGCCTCTATTCTTTACTCCTGGAGTTCAAACATGAGAAGCCCTATGAGGAGAGGCTGAGGGAGCAGCCTGGAGAAGATGAGGCTCAGGGCAGACCTCACTGCTGTCTACAACTACCTAAAGAGAGGTTGTAGCCAGCTGAGGGTTGGTCTCTTCTTCCAGGCAACCAGCAACAGAACGAGGGGACACAGTCTCAAGTTGTGCCAGGGGAGGTATAGGCTGGATGTTAGGAGGAAGTTCTTGGCAGAGAGAGTGATTGGCATTGGAATGGGCTGCCCAGGGAGGTGGTGGAATCCCCGTCCCTGAAGGTGTTCAGGAATAGACTGGATGGGGCACTAGAATCATAGACTGAGAGGGGATCTGAACAATGGATATAAACAGATGAGGATTGGGGGTCAGGAAGGAAGGGACAGGGACAGCCTCTGCTCACTTGCTCGGCGGGATAGGACAAGGGGCAAGGGATGGAAAGTGCAGCACAGGAAGTTCCAGCTTGACATGAGGAAGAACTTCTTGACTGTAAGGATGACAGAGCCCCTGGCACAGGCTGCCCAGAGAGGTTGTGGAGTCTCCTTCTCTGGAGCCTTTCCAGCTCTGTATAGATGTGTTCCTGTGCGACCTGCGCTGCATCAGGAGCAGTGTGGCCAGCAGGGCCAGGGAGGTGATTCTCCCCCTCTACTCCGCCCTGGTGAGACCCCACCTGGAGTACTGCATCCAGTTCTAGAGCCCCTATTACAAGAGAGATGTGGAAATGCTGGAGCATGTCCAGAGAAGAGCCACGAGGATGCTCAGAGGGCTGCAGCACCTCTGCTATGAGCACAGACTGAAAGAGTTGGGGCTGTTCAGGCTGCAGAAGAGGAGGCTTCCAGGTCACTTTCTTGTGGCCTTCCAGTATCTGAAGGGGACCTACAGAAAAGCTGGGGAGGGACTATTTAGGCTATGAGGGAGTGACAGAACTAGGGGGAATGGAACAAAGCTGGAGGTGGGGAGATTCAGACTGGAGGTGAGGAGGAAGTTGTTGAGCATGAGAGTGGTGAGAGGCTGGAATGGGTTGCCCCTGCAGGGAGGTGTTTGGGGCCAGATCCCTGGAGGTGTTTTTGGCCAGGCTGGCAGAGGCTGTGGGCAGCCTGCTCTAGGGTAGGGTGTCCCTGGGCATGGCAGGGGGGTTGGAACTGTCTGATCCTTGTGGTCCCTTCCAACCCTGATTCTATGATTCTAATCTAGGGTAGAGTGTCCCTGGGGTTGGAACTAGATGATCCTTGTGGTCCCTTCCAACCCTGACTGATTCTATGGTTCTATAAAAGCAAAACCCAATCAGAGCTGTGAACTGCCAGAGGTTACAGCACAGGGAACTACCAGCGGCTGAACCTCCCTAGAAGAGTTCGGCATTTGTACATAGCATGATAGAACTTCGGGGAGCAGCTGAGCAAAACACACCAGGGTGTGCTGGAAATCTGCTTTCACTACTTGAGGGTCTTGTCATCGGGGTCGTGTAAAAGCCACAGAATTGTCATGCAGCTGGCTAAAAACCCACGCTGCTTCAGCAGCACAGCGCCAGTGCAGGAGCACAAACCATCTCTGGAGAGAGCTGGGGTCAGTGCTGAGCTGCACCAGTGCAGGAGCACAAACCATCTCTGGAGAGAGCTGGGGTCAGGGCTGAGCTGCACCAGTGCAGGAGCACAAACCATCTCTGGAGAGAGCTGGGGTCAGGGCTGAGCTGCACCTGTGCAGGAGCACAAACCATCTCCAGATAGAGCTGGGGTCAGTGCTGAGCTGCACCAGTGCAGGAGCACAAACCATCTCCATGCGAGAGCTGGGGGCCAGGGCTTAGCCCTGCCCATGCCCATTCCTTACGCTCCGCAGAGGTGGCACCGCAGTTGCCAGTCCTCTGCCCCGCGGTGCCCATGTGCGTCGCTCCTCGCCTCCCGCAATGCTCCCGCACAGCCTCCTCAGCCCTGCGCCGCCACCCCTGGCCACAGCCTTGGGCAGGCCCGGGCCGAGGCCGGGAGGCGAAAGCGCATTGACCCCCGGCACCCGAGGGGCCCTGCCGGCAGCGCGGTCCCGGGCGCTGGACTCGCTGCCGGGAGGGCGGGACGGGGGCGGGCGGAGCAGTCCCGGGGGAGGGCGCGGAGCGGCAGCGGCATGGCGGTGCTGGGGCCGCGGCGCGGGGCGGCCGTGGAGGAGCTGTGGGGGGTGCTGCTGCCGCCGCCGCAGCGCCTGGAGGACTCCGAGGAGGAGGCCGAGGAGGAAACCGAGGAGGATCCGCAGTTTGCGGAGGCTGCGCTGCTGGAGGAGTCCAGGCCGGAGTTGGCGGCCGCGCTGCCGCCGCGCCGAGCTGGTGAGGGGTGGCGGGAACGGAGCGAGGCCGAGCGGCGGGCGAGGGAGCGAGCAGCCTGCGGTGCCCTCCCTTGCCTACGGCCTGCCCCAGAGGCAGGCTTGGGCTCGGAGGAGACGCTGCCCTGGGAACGACTGAGCTGTGCTGGGCGTCCGCGCTGGGCCCAGGCCGGTCCCGGATCCAGCCCTGGCCCCTCGTGGGTGGTGGCGGAGGCTGCGCCGGCGCTGGACCCTGGGCGGCTCTCTCGCTGCCTGCCCGGCCGCCCCTTCCGTCCTGTGCCGCCGCGCAGCCGCCTCGCAGGGGTCGGGGTCGGGTCTTGTGTGCCCATGTGGAGCGTTTCAAAGGCAGATCACATCCAAACTCTCCCCCGGTTATAGAATCGTAGAATGGTTTAGGTTGGAAGAGACCTCAAAGCTCATCCAGTTCCAACCCCCCCCTGTGCCATAGGCAGGGACACCTCCCACTAGAATCATAGTGTTATGAATGAGCCAGAGATTTTATTCCACAAGCTCATTTCTTTTATTGGATAGCAAGCGAAACAGCGCGAAGCTTGCGCTGGGTGCAGGGGAGGGAACTCTCCACACTGCACACAGAAACAAGGCTACACACATTTTTATTACATGTTCCTAATACATATGCAAATAGTTTCTAATACCTATTCAAACAGTGTTTAAACTTGTGGGTGGTCCTCATGAGGGTTGTCTTACTCATGTGTATTGGTTCTTGGGGGCCCTCCGTACCCCTCTGGTGGTCTGGATGAAGTAAGGAGTCATCCTCCAAGTGTCCTTTCGGTGAACTGTGCTAAGGAATTAGTGATGTCCCACACAATTAGTCCTCCTTGCGCAACTGTAGCATCCTTGGTAGAGGAATTTTGCAGGATCCCTTAATCTATGTTCAGGCAGGGTGTCCGTTATCAGTTAGCTTCCTGGCAGAGTGTTGTTATCAGCTTCCTTCTTGGCTTTTGTTTGTTCTTCTTGGGGAATGGTACAGCCACAGCACATTCCGGTGAGTGCCCCAAATCCACTTAGGCATTTTCCCTAGCTCTTTGCTAATTTTATATTGACACGAATGAATGCTTTTTACCACAATAGAATCAGGGTTGGAAGGGACCACAAGGATCATCTAGTTCTAACCCCCTTGCCATGCCCAGGGGCACCCGACCCTAGATCAGGCTGCCCACAGCCTCTGCCAGCCTGGCTGCAAACACCTCCAGGAAGGGAGCAGCCACAACCTCCCTGGGCAACCTGTGCCAGTGTCCCACCACCCTCACAGTGAAGAACTTCCTCCTAACATCCCGTTTCAATCTCCCCTCCGCCAGTTGAACCCATTCCCCATCGTCCTGTCATTACAAGGGAAATGGTCTGAAGTAGGTGAGCGATCTTAGACGAGGTAATAGAAGGGTGGCAGCATCTGAGCTTTTGTACGGCCACAGCACTGCAACAGTAAGAACATAGGAAGTATTTGAGTTAACTTCTCACACACACAGCAGACATACATTTATTTCTTTTTAATTTCTGTGTGTATGCCTGTGTTTCTCCGAGGTTGGATGAGGCCTTGAGGGACCTGTTCTAGTGGGAGGTGTCCCTGCCTGTGGCACAGGGGGGTTGGAACTGGATGAGCTCTGAGCTCCCTTCCAACCTAAACCTGTAGAGACAGGACAAGGAGGAATGGGTTTAAACTGGCAGAGGGGAGATTTAAACAGGATGTTAGGAGGAAGTTCTTTGCAGTGAGGGTGGTGAGACACTGGAACAGGTTGCCCAGGAAGGTTGTGGCTGCTCCCTCCCTGGAGGTGTTCAAGGCCAGGCTGGATGAAGTCTTGAGCGACCTGATCTAGTGGGAGGTGTCCCTGCCTATGGCACAGGGGGGGTTGGAACTGGGTGATCTTTGAGGTCCCTTCCAACCTAAAACATTCTATGAGTCTATGCTTTTTACTTTTTGTGACATGTAAGAGTGTTAGTACTGAAGGTTAATGATTCCTGTTTGGAACAGGAGGCGAGGGAGCCACAATTGCCTGCTGGAGGTTATTGGTTCCCTGCTTTGAGGTTACTTTATAGAATCATAGAATCAGTCAGGGTTGGAAGGGACCACAAGGATTATCTAGTTCCAACCCCCCTGCCATGCTCAGGGACACCTCCCACTAGAATCATAGAATCAGGGTTGGAAGGGACCACGAGGATCATCTAGTTCCAACCCCCCTGCCATGCTCAGGGACACCTCCCACTAGAATCATAGAATCAGGGTTGGAAGGGACCACGAGGATCATCTAGTTCCAACCCCCCTGCCATGCTCAGGGACACCTCCCACTAGAATCATAGGGTTGGGAGGGACCACAAAGATCATCCAGTTCCAACCCCCCTGCCATGCCCAGGGACACCCTACCCTAGAGCAGGCTGCCCACAGCCTCTGCCAGCCTGGCCAAAAACACCTCCAGGGATGTGGCCCCAAACACTTCCCTGGGCAACCCATTCCTCGGTTTCTGTTTGAAACAGGAAGTGAAGGAACAACGTTTGTCTAGCAATAATATTGTATCCAAGAAGGTTCTAAATACACCTAAATTGAGCTAAAAAGCAATAGTGAAGTTGTTCCAGACCCAAGAGCTTCTGGTGCTCTGGTTTGGTGGGTAAGAAGGTCCTGCCAAATGCAGGTGCTTGCTTTGTTCTGGATGTAATGTTTAGTCTCCAGTGGAATGGTGGATGGAAGAATGGTCTGGTTTTTTTTTTTTTTTGTGAGGGAAAGAGGATGAAGAGGGCAGGCAAACCAGACCACACAATAATAGTAAGGGTTAATTATCATAACTGCTTTGGTGGTTTCGGTTGCAGGAAGTATTTAGCATAGAGATGTATCTGAAGCGAATGCAGGCACTGTGATGCAACAGTTCCTTGGCAGGATGATTTAAAATCGAATTGCAAGCTTGTCATAAATGGTCTGATTTGGACCCTGTGCTGGTGTGTTCAGTTGGCTGACTAAATGATTCATATGTGAGCTTAATACTGTAGTTCTGGCACTTGGAGGAGCGGTTTCAGTGCTTGCTTCTGAGGTTGGTTTCACTTTCGTGTTCAAATGCTGCTAGGAAATTGTGACATCAGGAAGTCGATGAAAATCCCCGCTTTAGTTTTACTGCTGCAGCTTACACAAAAAGACAAAACAAGGCCAAGTGTAAGGTCCTGCACCTGAGTAAGTGCAATCCCAAGCACAACTCCAGGCTGGGTGGCGAATGGCTGGAGAGCAGCTCTGAGGAACAGGACCTGGGGGTCTGGGTGTATGAAAAGCTCAAGATGAGGCTGCAGTGTGAGTGCAGCCCAGACAGCAACTGTGTGCTGGGCTGCAGCAAGAGCAGCTGTGGGCAGCAGGGCAAGGGAGGGGGATTCTGCCCCTTTGCTCTGCTCTCCTCACACCCCACCTGGAGTACTGTGTGCAGCTCTGGAGCCCCAACACAAGAAGGACATGGAACTGCTGGACAGAGTCCAGAGGAGGGCCACAAAGATGATAAGAGAGCTGCAGCAGCTCTGCTATGAGGACAGGCTATGTAGCCTGGAGAAGAGAAAGCTTTGAGGAGACCTTATAGTAGCCTTCCAGTATCTGAAAGGAGCCTACAGGAAGGCTGGGGAGAGACTACTGACAAGGTCTTGTAATGACAGGACAAGGGTGAATGGGTTTAAACTGGCAGAGGGGAAATTAAAACTGGATGGTAGGAGGAAGTTGTTTGCAGTGAGGGTGGTGAGACACTGGCACAGGTTGCCCAGGGAGGTTGTGGCTGCTCTCTCCCTGGATGTGTTGAAGGCCAGGTTGGATGAGGCCTTGAGCAACCTGATCTAGTGGGAGGTGTCCCTGCCTATGGCACAGGGGGGTTGGAACTGGCTGAGCTTTGAGGTCTCCTCCAACATAAACCATCCTGTGATTCTGTGATCCTAAAACTGAGCTCTGAACAAACAAAACAATCAGACGAAGCTTTTGCATCTCTATGGCTATTCAATTAACAACAGCTTCATTTTTTTTTTTTTTCTTTTTAACGATCCAGTTGTTATACAAGAGGAGCACTCAAAAAAAGAGTATGGAGCAATTGGACGTTTTCCATTAGTTGGCCCTTGGTGGAGGGTGAATGTTAAAGCCAAAAAAATGGGGTCTAAGTACTTTGTGCAAGGATATCCATCGTATTTTCTGCGGACTGACATAGGAGAAAACAACCGACAGGTCTTTTCCCTCTTTCTCACGGCATGTGATGTTCCCGAGGACTTCAGAAGAAGTTTTTTTGCTTGGCTTCCTGTGGAGTCTATGCTGAGTTTCAGAAATCTTGAAGAAAAGCTAAAACAGTTCCAAGCTTCACATGTACAGAGAGGGAAGGAGGAGAGAAACACCAAGGACTGGGACATCTTCTACTACGTTTCAAAATCACGTAGGTATATGCTGTGCTATTTTGATTGTTTTATAAGCTGCTGTGTTCTGTCTCAGGTGTGGTCCTCAAGCTAAATTGGCTTCACATAAAATATATATTCAGATGAATTTCACACATGCAAGGATTCTTTTTGATTTCGAACTTCAAGCATGCAAAGTTTCTTTTTGATTTCAAATTTCAAGCATGCAGAGTTTCTTTTTGATTTCGAATTTCAAACATGTAAAGTTTCTTTCTTAATTTATTTTTAGTTTCAAACTTGCAAAGTTCCTTTTTGATTTCAGATTTCAAACATGCAAAGTTCCTTTTTTATTTCGAATTTCAAACATGCAAAGTTTCTGTTTTATTTTGAATTTCAAACATGCAGTTTCTTTTAAAATTTATTTTGAATTTCAAACATGCAAAGTTTCAGTTTTTAAAATTATTTCAAATTTCAAACATGCAAAGTTTCTTTATTTCAAATTTCAGACATGCAAAGTTCCTTTTTAAATTTCAGATTTCAAACATGCAAAGTTCCTTTTTTATTTCGAATTTCAAACATGCAAAGTTTCTGTTTTATTTATTTTGAATTTCAAACATGCAGTTTCTTTTTAAATTTATTTTGAATTTCAAGCATGCAGTTTCTTTATTTCAGATTTCAAACATGCAAAGTTTCTTTTTTATTTCTATTTTCAAACATGCAAAGTTTCTTTTTTTATTCCAAATTTCAGGCATGCAAAGTTTCTTTATTTCAGATATCAAACATGCAAAGTTTCTTTTTTATTTATTTCAAATTTCAAACATGCCAAGTTCCTTTTTTCATTTTGAGCTTTAAACAAAGTTTCCTTTTGATTTCAAATTTCGGACATGTAAAGTTTCTTTTTAAATTTACTTTGAATTTTAAACATGCAAAGTTTCTTTTTATTCATTTAAAATTTCAAACATGCAAAGTTCCTTTTTTAATTTAAAATTTCAAACATGGAAAATTTCTTATTTATTTCTATTTTCAAACATGCAAAGTTTCTTTATTTTGAACTTCAAACAAATTTTTTACTTAGAATTTCAAACATGCAAAGTTTCTTTTTTCTTTTGAACTTTGAAGTTTTTTATTTCGAATTTCAAGCATGTAAAGTTTCTTTTAAAATTTATTTAGAATTTCAAACATGCAAAGTTTCTTTTTATTTATTTCAAATTTCAAACATGCAAAGTTTCTTTTTGATTTTGAACTTCAAGCGTGTAAAGTTCCTTTTTTATTTTGAATTTCAAACATGCAAAGTTTCTTTTTGATTTCAAATTTCAAACATGCAAAGTTTCTTTTTGATTTTGAACTTCAAACATGCAAAATTGTTAAAAATTATTTCAAATTTCAAACGTGCAAAGTTCATTTTTATAGCGAATTTCAAACATGCAAAGTTTCTTTTAAGATTTGCTTCAAATTTCAAACATGCAAAGTTTCTTTTTGATTTTGAATTTCAAACATGTAAAGTTTCTTTTAAAATTTATTTAGAATTTCAAACACGCAAAGTTTCTTTTTATTTATTTCTAATTTCAAACGTGCAAGTTTCTTTTTGATTTCTAATTTCAAACATGCAAAGTTTCTTTTTTTATTTCGAATTTCAAACATTCAGAGTTTCTAAATAAATCTTGGTCATTTAAATTTGGAATTATGCATTTCCTTAGAACTTCATTAAACCTGGTGTTAGTTGGTGTTTGGTTTTTTTAAGTTGTTGTGATATAATGTGTGTTGACCTTCCATGGTCGTGGGAAAAGGTTTTCTTTTTGCCTTTCTGTAGGTAAGAGTGATCAGAACAAGTACTGAAAATAATTTGGCCATTTAAATTGGGAAATAGACATTTCCTTAGCACTTCATTAAACGTGGTGTTAGTTGGTGTTTGGGTTTTTTTTTTCTCCCCTTGACAAGAGGTAAAACTTTTGAAAGTTTCACTTCTGTCCAAAATGTTTGGGTTTTTTTAGTTGTTGTGGTGATCTAATATGTGTTGACCTTCCATGTGCTTTAAAGGGAAAAGATTTTCTCTTTGCCTTTCTGTAGGTAAGAGTGATCAGACCAAGTACTGAAAAAAACTTGGTCATTTGAATTTGGAATTAGGCATTTCTTTAGCACTTCATTAAACCTGGTGTTAGTTGGTGTTTGGCTTTTTTAAAGTTGTTGTGGTGATATGTGTTGACCTTCCATGTGCTTTAAAGAGAAAAGATTTTCTCCTTGCCTTTCTGTAGGTAAGAATGATCAGAACAAGTACTGAAAAAAAATTGGCCATTTAAATTTGGAAATAGGCATTTCCTTAGCACTTCATTAAACGTGGTGTTAGTTGGTGTTTGGGTTTTTTTTTCTCCCCTTGACAAGAGGTAAAACTTCTGAAAGTTTCACTTCTGTCCAAAATGTTTGGGCTTTTTAATTGGTTGTGGTCTAATATGTGTTGTCCTTCCATGTTCTTTAAAGGGAAAAGATTTTCTCTTTGCCTTTCTGTAGGTAAGAGTGATCAGACCAAGTACTGAAAAAAACTTGGTCATTTGAATTTGGAATTAGGCATTTCCTTAGCACTTCATTAAATGTGGTGTTACTTTGTGTTTGGTTTTTTTTAGTTGTTTCAGTGTAGAATGTGTGTTGACCTCCCATGTGTTTTAAAGGGAAAAGATTTTCTCTTTGCCTTTCTGTAGGTAAGAGTGATCACACCAAGTACTGAAAAAAACTTGGTCATTTGAATTTGGAATTAGGCATTTCCTTAGCACTTCATTAAATGTGGTGTTACTTTGTGTTTGGTTTTTTTTAGTTGTTTCAGTGTAGAATGTGTGTTGACCTCCCATGTGTTTTAAAGGGAAAAGATTTTCTCTTTGCCTTTCTGTAGGTAAGAGTGATCACACCAAGTACTGAAAAAAACTTGGTCATTTGAATTTGGAATTAGGCATTTCCTTAGCACTTCATTAGATCTGGTGTTAGTTGGTGTTTGGGTTTTTTTTTCTCCCCTTGACAAGAGGTAAAACTTTTGAAAGTTTCACTTCTGTCCAAAATATTTGGGTTTTTTTAGTTGTTGTGGTGATCTAATATGTGTTGACCTTCCATGTGCTTTAAAGGGAAAAGGTTTTCTCCTTGCCTTTCTGTAGGTAAGAGTGATCAGAACAAGTACTGAAAAAACTTGGTCATTCAGATTTGGAATTAGGCATTTCCTTAGCACTTCATTAGATCTGGTGTTAGTTGGTGTTTGGGTTTTTTTTTCTCCCCTTGACAAGAGGTAAAACTTCTGAAAGTTTCACTTCTGTCCAAAATGTTTGGGCTTTTTAATTGGTTGTGGTCTAATATGTGTTGTCCTCCCATGTGTTTTAAAGGGAAAAGATTTTCTCTTTGCCTTTCTGTAGGTAAGAGTGATCACACCAAGTACTGAAAAAAACTTGGTCATTTGAATTTGGAATTAGGCATTTCCTTAGCACTTCATTAAATGTGGTGTTACTTTGTGTTTGGTTTTTTGTAGTTGTTTCAGTGTAGAATGTGTGTTGACCTCCCATGTGTTTTAAAGGGAAAAGATTTTCTCTTTGCCTTTCTGTAGGTAAGAGTGATCAGAACAAGTACTGAAAAAACTTGGTCATTCAGATTTGGAATTAGGCATTTCCTTAGCACTTCATTAGATCTGGTGTTAGTTGGTGTTTGGGTTTTTTTTTCTCCCCTTGACAAGAGGTAAAACTTTTGAAAGTTTCACTTCTGTCCAAAATATTTGGGTTTTTTTAGTTGTTGTGGTGATCTAATATGTGTTGACCTTCCATGTGCTTTAAAGGGAAAAGGTTTTCTCCTTGCCTTTCTGTAGGTAAGAGTGATCAGAACAAGTACTGAAAAAAGTTAGTCATTTAAATTTGGGATTAGTCATGTCGTTAGCCTATGGTGGTTAGTTGGTGTTTGGGTTTTTTTTCCCCTTGACAAGAGGTAAAACTTCTGAAAGTTTCACTTTTGTCCAAAAATCTGTTTGATTTTTTTTTTAATTTTAAAAGCAAGAGCAGATCACTTTCATAATTGCCATTTTGCAGATTCCAAGACTGATACAAACGAGGAAAGTGATAGCTTGAGGTCATTAAGGAAGCCAGTGGAGAGCAGTTCGCCTGCATTCTGCTGCTTGTTACTGCAAATTTAGAAGCCTCTTTTCTTGTTTGGGGTTTTAAAACATCTTTTTGTACATCTGTCTGAAAACTGTCTTAGGTAAGAGGCAGGTGTGATGAGCTCTGAACTGACTGCCTATAAAATGCTATTCAGTGTGCAGTTCAAACCAGGTGTATAATGCATATTTTCCCAACAAGCTGCTTCAGTTGCAGCTTTTAGGTGATTTGTTTATAATTCCCCCCACCTGCCCCCAAGGCAGTTCAGAGAAAATAGACTTGCAGAAAATTTGAAAAAGATTTAAAAAGAGTAAGAAACAGAAAGAAATGTAGGATGTTTGGGATGCAAGGGAGACAGAAGGATGAAAGCCAGAGTGAATTTGAATTGCTTTTGCCAGGATCTTTGTATATTGCTTATAACCTCCTTGGTTTCTGGTGCCTACAGTTGCCGGAAAGGCAGTGTTGGTAGCTCTGACTTCTCCAATGATACTGGAATTCCTGCCAACTCTTCTGCCACGCCATTTTTGCTGCCTTGTGGATATGCTGTCTTGGCAACCAAAGACTGGAGAAAACAACAATGGCATGGATGGTGAGGAAGTTCATTTTCGAGAGGAGATGCTGACAAAATTGGATGAGATACTGAAGAACGATCCATGGAAACTGGGATTCAGCAGGGTAAGTAGTGTTAAGGAGGGTGAAAAAATGTGCCATTTGCATAAATTTGAGCCATTGGAATACTGTGGTGTTCCACAGAGTCACACAAATGTTCAGGGTGGAAAAGCCCCTTAGGATCTCCAAGTCCAAACCAGAAACCCTACTCTACAAGGTCCACCCTAAACCATAGCCCCAAGCACCACAGCCGAATGACTTAAAACACATCCAGGGTTGGTGACTCCACCACCTCTCTGGGCAGCACATTCCAGTGCCTTTCCACCCTTTCCATGAAAAAATGTTTCCTAATACCTAGTCTAAACCTACCCAGTGGCAGCTTGAGGCCATTGCCTCTTGTTCTGTCACAAATGACCTGTGAGAAGAGACCAGCCACAAGCTCTCCACAACCTCCTTTCAGGTAGCTGTAGACAGCCATGAGGTCTCCCCTCAGCCTCTTCTCTCTCAAACTAACCATCCCGAGCTCCTTCAGTCTGTCATCAGATTTATTCTCCAGGCCCTTCTCCAGCTTCCTTGCCCTCCTCTGCACTGCCTCCAGCACCTCCACATCTCTCTTGTCTTGAGGTGCCCAAAACTGAACACAATACTTGAGGTGTGGCCTCACCAGAGCTGAGTCTAAGGGAACAATCCCCTCCCTACTCCTGCTGGACACAGCATTTTTAATCCCAGCCAGGATGCCACTGGCCTTCTTGGCTAGCTGGGCACACTGCTGGCTCATATTCAGCTGCTTGTCCATCACAACCCCCAGGTCCCTTTCTGCCAGCAGCTATCCTGCCAGCACTGCCCCAGGCCTATAACATTGCTTGAAGTTGTTGTGGCCCAAGTGCAGGACCTGGCATTTGGCCTTGCTGAAGCTCATCCTCTTAACGTTGCCCCATCCATCCAATCTATCCAAGTCCCCCTGCAGAGCCATCCTAGCCTGGTGCATATCAACACTGCCTCCTAAATTGATATCAGTTACATTCATTTTACTAACTGTCCATTTAATTTGGATGTATTTGGTGTACCCAGTTTTAGCAAAGGTTGTTTCGGTTGGTTTTTGGGTTTGTTTTTTTTTGTTTGTTTCAAATTGATTTCAGAAGAGGTTCTGTTGCAGCCATTTGTTTAGTCTGTTTTACAAGGAACAGAAAATTAGATACTTGAGGTAATTGAGCCATAAGTAAGCAAGCTAATTTAAACCCCTCAAGTTTAATGTCCCATTCAGTTTATGAAATGAGATTTTTTTGCTCTTAAAACATAAAGCAGTATCTATGCTTTCATAGTAGAGTAGGTAAGGTACTCTATGAGAGGTTGTCTGGTCTAGTGGTTCTCCTTTTTTAGAGTGAGATTTGCCATTGCTGTTAACCTTTCCCTGAGGTCTTGAGCGACCTGATCTAGTGGGAGGTGTCCCTGCCTGTGGCACAGGGGGGTTGGAACTGGATGATCTTTAAGGTCTCTTCCAACCTAAACCATTCTATGATTCTATGATTCCTTTACTGTGCCTGCTGTACAGCTTTGCTGCTGCACCTTGCCGTAGCATTTCGTGGTGGAGTTTCAGCTTAATAATTGTGTGATTAGTCAATCCCTATCCCTCTGCTTCAACCCCCCAAAGTGCTTTTAGTCACAGATGTTCTGATTTCTCTTCAAGATCTCCAATTTCAGAGGTTCAGCAGTCTAGCCAATATATTTCAGTGTTTCACATCCATTCCTTTAAAAAGGTTTTCCTGATGTCCAGTTCAGTGCCTTCTTGCTCTCTTGTTTCTTCTACCAAGGGCCTGCATTCTCCCTGCTTTTTTTTTGTTTGATTTGGTTTTGGGTTTTTTTGTTTGTTTTGTTTTGTCTTTCAGTTGCTCTTTAGATTTTCTTTAGATTTTTCTCTTAAGGCTCAGCAAGTCCAATTCACTTCTTTTTCCCTCAGCAGTTCATCTTTTTGGAACATCTCTGCCACTGTTTTCATAGAATCATATAATGCTTTAGGTTGGAAGAGACCTCAGAGGTCAACAGTTCCAACCCCCCTGTGCCATAGGCAGGGACACCTCCCACTAGAACAGGTCGCTCAAGGCCTCATCC
>VWZI01006080.1:9855-31429 GCA_013396835.1 Psilopogon haemacephalus
TGGTTGCTCCTTCTCTGGAGGTGTTCAAGGCCAGGTTGGATGAGGCCTTGAGTGACCTGTTCTATTGGGTCCCTGCCTATAGCAGGGGATTGGAACTGGATGAGCTTTGAGGTCTCTTCCAACCTAAGCCTCTCTGTGTTTCTGTGATTTTATATATATATATATATAAGATTTTCAGGCCAATGTCAATGCCCAGAATGTTCAAAGGTGGCTCAATATGTCCATTTATGCAACACTTGTTGCTAGCAGCTTCCTCATGCTCAGGTCTGACAACATGTCCTCTGTTTGCCAGTGCCTTGGGAATCACAGAATGTCAGGGGTTGGAAGAGATCTCCAAAGCTTATCCAGTCCAACTCCCCTGCCACAGTAGGATCACCTAGACAAGATCACACAGGAGCACATCCAGGCAGGTCTTGAATATCTCCAGAGAGGGAGATTCCACAACCTTCCTGGGCAGCCTTTTCCAGTGTTCTGCCAACCTCAGACTGAAATAATTCCTCCTCAGGTTTCCATAGAACTTCCTATGCCTCAACTCCCACCCACTGCCCCTTGTCCTGTCATTGGGCATCACCCAATAGAGCCTGGCTACAGCCTCCTGGCACTCACCTTGCACATCTTTATAACCATGAATGAGGTTACCTCTCAGTCTCCTTCTCTCCAAGCAGCAGAGCCCCAGCTCCCTCAGGCTCTGCTTGAACAGAGATGTTTCAACCCCTTAATCATCTTTGTGGGAAATATTACTGGAGAAGAGACAGTGGGAAGCAAAGCCTGGCCTGAAATGTGCTAGCAAGTATTGGCTCCAGAAGAGAAGCTAAAGTGGCATCTAGATTTGGCCATTGACAACGGAGCAGCTGATCACCAAAGCTATGATCAGCTTACTTGAAATGAAAGTCTGCTGCCCGGCTGCAGCTGAGTTTCAGATGTTCTTATTGTAAGTGTACCAAGAGGAACTGCAGTCACTTTATCCAAACAAGGACCAAAAGCCCAAATGAAACGCCAGACAGATTATATGGTGACTTCCTGAGTCCTTTCCACCATGTGCACCCATCTGGCTGCTGAGCACGCAGCCAGGCACCGCTTCTCCTTGGACATCTCCTGCTGGGTGCTGCCTTCAGCAGTCAATTTACTGCTCCCAGACTTCAGCTCCAGTTGGAAAGGCAGTCTAGGTGTAAACTGAGAAGTGTCCTTGTCGTGTTGGTCTCTGAAGCTTTTCCACTCTTTGCATTCTTGTATTGGTTGCATTTAAATTAAACAACAGATTTCATTCTTTACTGGGCAGCTGAGCCATGGTCAGAGGTAAAGCATAGAATGATCTGGGATGGAAGGGACTACCAAAGATCATCTAGTCTAGCCCCGCTTCAGTCAGCTGGGACATGCTTCACTAGAGCAGCATCTCCAGGGATATGGCTTCAACCACCTCCCTGGGCAACCTGTTGCAGCATTCCAGCACCACTCATGGTGCAGAGCTTGTTTATAACATCCAACCTAAATCTGCTCTGCTCTCATTTCAAAGCATTGTCCTTGCCCTGTCCCTGCAAACCTTTGCAAACAGTCCCTCTGCAGCCTTCTTGTAGCCCACTTCAGGTACTGGCAGGCTGCCTGGAGCCTTCTCTTCTCCAGGCTGAACACCCTCAGCTACCTCAGCCTGTCCTTGCACCAGAGGTGCGACCTCCTGATTATTTTCGTGGCCCTCCTCTGGACCTGGTCTATCATGTCCATATCCTTCCTGTGTTGAGGGCTCCAGAGCTGGACACAGCAAAGCATGTGAGGTCTCACCAGAGCAGAGCAAATTGGCAGAATCATGTGGTCAAACATTTGTGCTCCTTGGTATTACTGAAATATTACTAATATTCCTCCAAAGTTTGCAGAAGTGTTTAGGTCAAAGAGCAAATATCTGCATATTAAAAAATAAATTAATAATCAGGAGAGGTCTGATTTGCTTAGATTTAAGAACAAGCCAAAACAAACTCTTTAGAGACATTGCCCGTCTCTTTGAGCCTAGCAGTGGGGTAATAAAAGCTGCAGTTCTGCGCACAGGACCTATTGTGGTATAGAAACTTTGGCATACTGACAAAGGCAAATCTTGTACCTGAATTAACATGTGCCTGTGAAAGAGTATTTGGTGTAGGAAAGTTAAACGGAAGGGCCGAGAATAAAGAGAGAGGCTGAGATGAAATGTCCATCTGGACTGCATTAGCCCAAACCATGGAGCTGAAGCACAGAGCAGAGCTTTTGATCCTGTCACGCACAGCCGCAATGAAAGTCAGAGGGCAATTCCTCTTATCTAATCAGCAGAGAAGGGTTTGCAGCACATGGGAGTGAGGACAACTACTGCAGGGCTTCGGCTGGGGTCACCTCTGCCCCACCAGCACCCCAAGTTTTCCAGCCATGGGTATCCTTATGTCAGCTGCTATGTCAGGGCCAGGAGTTCAGTGTAAGCCTTAGATGGGCTTATGTTTAAACTGCTAAAACCATGCATCCAGCCTCCACTTCTCTGCTGTTGCCGCAGTATTAGCAGCTGAGCCATATGGTAGGGCAAACTTGAGCTTGGCTCTTCGTGCAACTGAAGAGGCAGGCTGGCTTTGTGGTGCCCTGTTCTGCCACAGCAGGCCGCTGGCCAGGAAAACACTGGTCCCTTTGGATTCACATTGATCTTGCAAGTGGTGGCACAGAGAGGGGACACATGCTCTCATCCCTCTGTCTTGAGGTGTCTTTCATTTGACTAAAGGGGAGAATATGGGAATGAGGTTGACTGAAATACCTATCAGGAGCCAAGGTCTGCACCACAAACAGCTGAACAGCAAATTTGCAGATGGCACAAAACTGGGTGGAGTGGCTGAGACAGGCTGAGAGTTGGGCAGAGAAATTTGGCAAGGGCAAGAGGAGAGTCTGGCACCTGGAAAAGAACAACCCCAGAGACTAGTATAGGTTGGGGACTGCCCTGCTGGGGAGCAGTGAAGGGGAAAAGGGCCTGGGGGGGGGTCCTAGTGGATGGGACACTGACCATGAGCCAGCAATGTGCTCTTGTGGCCAGGAGGGCAAAGCCTTTCTAGGGTGTATTAAAAGAGCTGCAGTTAGTAGGTTGAGAGATGTTCTCCTGCCCCTCTACTCTGCCCTGCTGAGGCTGTATCTGGAATACTGTGTCCAGTTCTGAAGCTCCCAGTTCATGAAGGACATAGAACTGCTTGAGAGAATCCAGCACAGAGCCACAAAAAATATTAAGGTGTTGGAATATCTCTGTTATGAGCAGAGCCTGAGGGAGATGGGGCTGTGCTGCTTGGAGAGAAGGTGACGGAGAGGTGACCTCATTCATGGTTATAAAGATGTGCAGGGTGAGTGCCAAGATACTGGAGCCAGGCTCTGCTGGGTGATGCCCAATTACAGGACAAGGAGCAGGACAATGATGGTGGAAATTGAGGAACAGGAAATATGAGGAGGAATTATTTCAGTCTGAGGTTGGCAGAACACTGAAATAGGCTGCCCAGGGAGGTTATGGAGTCTCCCTCTCTGGAGATATTCAAGACCTGCCTGGATGGATTTGTGTGTGATCTGCTCCAGGTGATCCTGCTCTGGCAGAGGAGTTGGAGTGGATGAGATTTGAGTTCCTTTCAGCCCCTGACATTCTGTGATTCTAGTAGCATATTGCTTGGATGAGGAGAGGGCAGTGCTCAGGCAAGCAGAGAGATCTGAAGGCAGATTCTGATTAATTTTCTGCTCACTCAGGAACTGGCTGGGATCTCCACAGCTGGTTCAGCCACAAGCTGGCCCAAACTGTCTCCTAGCAGAGCGCTGTCTGGAGCGGGGGAAGAAGAAATTCTGTTGAATCCAAGGAAATCATTCTTCAAGATGCTGTTGTCAGCTGCCAGCTTCTTAAATAGCTTTTCCATTCCTCCCATGCTCCTCAGCTCTGTTGCTGTGGTTTAGCCCTGTGTTTAATGTCAGGGGTTTGGGAACAGGCAGAATGTCAACTCAGCTCTTCTGTGCTGAGGGCAACAAGCTGGATAACAACCTGGAAACAGCTCTGTGACCAACAGCATCATATTACAGATCCACAGACTGCATTGGATTGGGAGGGACCCTCAAAGGGCATCTTGGCCAATTGCCTGTACTCAACAGGGACACCTCCCACTACAGCAAGCTACACAGGGCCACATCCAGTCTGATCTTGAATGTCTCCAGGGAAAAGGCCTCAACCACATCCCTGGACAGCCTGTTCCAGGAATTTAGAATCATAGAATCATAGAATCAAAGAACCACTCCCATTGTGCAGAACTTCCTCCTGATGTCCAACCTAAGCCTTCCCTGCTCCAGTTTCAAACCACTGCCCTTATCCTATCCCCACAGGCCCCCCTGAGCAGTCCCTCCTCAGCCTTCCTGTAGGTCCCTTTCAGATATTGAAAGGTAGCTCTGAGGTCTGGCTGGAGCCTTCTCTTCTCCAGGCTGATCAGCCCTAATTCTTTCATCCTTCACAGGGAGGTGCTCCATCCCTTGGATCATCTTGGCTACCCACCTCTGGACCTGCTGCTGTCCTTCTTGTGTTGGGCACACCAGAGTTAAATTATCTGATTTGTTATATAAATTATCTAATGATTTTCCAGCTTACAGAAGAGGGAGATGATTTGAATGTCCATGTATATACACACCAGGGTGATAGAGCTCTGGAGCAGGCTACCCAGAGATGTTGTGGAGTCTCCTTCTCTGGAGACTTTCCAAACCCACCTGGATGTGTTTCTGTGTGAGCTACCCTGGGTCATGCTGTTCTGGCAGAGGGGTTGGACTGGATGATCTCTGCCAGTTCCTTCTGACTCCTGATGTTCTGTGATTGTGTGATTTTCTGATATTGCATAAATGTCAGAATTTGACACGGAGAGTCCTTCCATCGTTTCCTAAGCTCCAGTCCAAACTCCCCAGAGCTGTCTGCCTCACCCTATGTAGGCCACATGATAGTTTTTCTGGGATAGAGATGATCACTCCAGAAAAAGAGAGTGTCAGCACCTGCCAATTTTGGGAGAGAGTGGGAAGCTTTTAGAAATTAAATTTTCAAATCCTTAAAAATTCTTTGTGGAGTGACTTCCAGATGGAGGCAGTGGCAAAGCTGGCTGAGTAACTGAGAGCTGTCTCTACTGTGCCTCCCTCAAGGCTACCAAAAACTATTCTCTGAGCCTTATGACATGCTGTCCACAAGGGCTGCTCCTTGGTAGCAGCCACCCATTGAGTGAAGCTAGGTGCTTCCTTCCAGCTGGAAGTCTGTGTGCCAGGCTCATCCACAGCAAAGACACAGACACACAGGCAGGGAAGCTGAAAAAATATGCTACACCTACAAGTGCACAGCATCTGGGTCAGGGCAATCCAAAGCATTAATATAGGCTGGGCAGTGACTGGCTGGAGAGCAGCTCTGAGGAAAGGGACTTGTGGATGCTGGTGGATGAGAAGCTCAACATGAGGCAGCAGTGTGCACTTGCAGCCCAGAAAGCCAATCAGAATCTGGGCTGCAGCAAGAGAAGTGTGGGCAGCATGGTGAGGGAGGGGATTCTGCACCTCTGCTCCACTCTGCTGAGACCCCACCTGCAGCACTGTGTCCACTTCTGGAGCCCCTGGTACAGGAGAGATCTGGAGGTGCTGGAATATGTCCAGAGAAGGGCCACAAGGGTGATCGGAGGGCTGGAGCTGTTCCACTATGGGGACAGACAGAGAGAGTTGGGCTTGCTCAGTCTGGAGAAAAGAAGGCTCCAAGGAGACCTTATGGTGGCCTTCCAGTATCTGAAGTGGGCTACAGGAAAGCTGCTGAGGGACTTTTTAGTATGTCAGGTAGTGATAGGACTAGGGGGAATGGAGCAAAACTAGAAGTGGTAAGATTCATACCGGATGCTAGAAAGAAGCTCTTCCCCAAGAGGGTTAAGGGGCACAGGTTGTCCAGGGACGTGGTGGAAGCCTCATCCCTGGAAGGTTTCAAGGCCAGGCTGAATGTGGCTCTGGTCAGCCTGATCTAGTGTGAGGTGTCCCTGCCCATGGCAGGGGGGTTGGAACGGAATGATCCTTGAGGTTCCTTCCAGCTCTGACAATTCTGTGATTCTATAATAACAGCTCTGAGTCCTGACAATTCCCTTATTTAAATCCAGTCTCCTATTTGAAAAAGGACTTGAAACAGCTTTTATGTCATGGACTGTATCCACCACTGCCCTATTTATTCACCCATGGAGGATGTCTTCCTGCTTTCCTCAACTGCTTGAAAGAACATTCTTTTCAGACAGTATTTTGGGTCTCAGAGAGTCACAATGAGGTCTAGGTAAGTAAGAATGCAGAGGGCTTTCTTTTTACATTTGGAAATGCAGGCAGGCTTGAGGTCAGATCTGAAGAGCAATGTAGCAGAAGCAGTCTACAGCTGTATTTCCTTCCCCTAGCCTAGGCTGTTGTGTCTTCTTCACAACCTGCCCTGTTGCAGAGGTGCTGGTGGCAGGTGGAAGTGGTTTGGCCATTTCCATCTGCACTTCACCAATTGTTTGAAATATGCACAAGAGTCCACTGGAAAAGAGGAACTCACTGGATCCCCCCCTGTCCTGAGCTCTCAGTTTTTCCCATGCAGCCTGGCCACCCTCCTGCACTGTCGCTCTGCCAAGCAAAACTCTACAGCCCAGAGATAAACAGAAAGAGGAAAGGTTTTTGCATGAGAAATGGTGAATTTTTCAGAGCAAATTCCATATTCACATTTGTCAGGGACAAAAAGTACAGTTTATGGCCATGTGCAGCTGAATGTAAATTAGTTTGTACAGCTGACTTAGCCTTGATCCCTGCTGGAGAGGAAGAGATTTAGCTCTTTAGATTGTTCCAGGTAGCTCCACGTACTCCTGCACCAGTCCTTTGGGTCACACCAAGTCCACATGCCACTGGCACCTCTGTAATGAGAGGATTTGTGAAGCAAACACCACAGTCCAGGCTTAGGGAAGAGAAATACAACTGTGGGCTGCTTCCACCACATTGCTCTCCAGATCCGCCCGCAAGCCTGCCTTCATCTGCAAACCGAAAAGCAAAGCCCTCTGCGCTCTTGCTTATCCAGGCTTCATTGTGCCTCTGTGAGATCCAAAATATTGTCTGAAAATTAGGTCAGGGTGACCCCTCATAAACAGGAAGGGTGAAATCAGAGGGTGAGGCAGATCTTTACAATGATAAACAAACACAACTGTTACCTTTTGTCCCATTTCTGAGTCAGTCTCTCAAGGTCTGTAGTTTCTTGCCTGAAGATGTTTGCTCCACCTCAACTTCAGATCAGCCTTTTGAATGGAGCTCTTTGGCTCCTCTTGGCTGTACTTCCCCAACACTGCTTGTACAGCATCACTGCCCACCCCTGGCTCTGTGCTTGGTGGACACAAGACCCTATTTCTTTCCTGCAGCTTCTGCCAGGCTTCTGGTTTGGGAGGTTCTTCCCGTTTACTCTTCTCCTGTGAGACTCCACCTTGAATAGTGAGTCCAGTTCTGGTGTCCCTAGAACAGGAAGGACACTGAGCTGTTAAAGAAAGTCCAGAGGAGAGCCACAAAGATGATCCAAGGGCTGGAAAACCTCTGCTGTGAGGATAGGCTGAAGAAGCTGAGGACGTTCAGTCTGGAGAAGAGAAGGCTCTGACGGAACCTTAGAGCTGTCTTCTGGTACCTGAAGGGATCCTACAGTTGCAGATGGACTTTGCGTAGAGACAGGACAAGGAGGAACGGTTTGGAGCTGAGGGTGAGACTGGAGCTTAGGAAGAAGTTCTTCAGTGTGAGGGTGGTGAGACTCTGGAATAGGCTACCCAGGGAGGTTGTGGCTGCCTCCTCCCTGGAGGTATTTAACAGTGAGGCCTCGATCAGCCAAGTGTAGTTGAGAAGTGTCCCTGCCCAAGCTAGGGAGGTTGGAGTAGATGATCTCTTCCAACCGGAGCCATTCTGTGACTTCCCAGTGCTGAGGTGATGCTGTGTGTGCTGGGCTGAGCAGAGCCTCTCTGCCCACACCAGAGCCCAGGCTCGACACTCGCTGCCTCCATCCACTCACAGGGAAGACTGGGGGAGCTAAGAGGGCTTTCTGGTGGGGTCCAAGCTCTGCAGTTCCATTATTCCATTTACCATTTGGTGAGGACCAGCTGGAAATATTCAGGGCACACTCTGAGAACTGATTGCTTGATGCAGGCTCACTGGTGTTCAAACACAGGCTGCCAAAGGAAAGATTAGAGATAAAACTGAAGGCAAATGCCACATATTTGGGATCTGTCCTCCTTCCACCTTGTGCCTGTTGCCTGAGTCAAGTCTGAAGGCTCCATTGCCTGGCCACCAGCTAAGCACAGGAGCAGCAGCAGGGCTGTGATGCCTTACAGTGCCAGTGGTGTGCAGGCTCCACAGCAATGTGGGAAATGCAGGTCCCCTGCTTTCCTGGCATGGCTGTCCCCTGTGCTCAGGAAGGCAGCTGCTGTTCCACAAGCAAAAGGAGTTTATGTGGCTGTAGGGTGAGGGACCTGGCACAGTCATCCCTGTCGAGCTCATGAGTTTGGTGTTGCTGGAGGTAACGAGCTGAGTGTCTCAGGGGCCAGGTGTCACAGCCTTTCATTAAGCAACTCCCTCTCAGAGAGAAATTGGACTTTGTGAGAGTTGGGTGCCCAAACTGCCTGCAAAATAAGACAACGTTGCAGCTCAGTGTTGCAATCAAACCTAGGAGAGCTTGGGTGCTAACAGGTAACCCCAGTGACCTGGCCTTAGATTCACTTCAGGGGGTGGATAGATGGATCCATCTCTGCTGTAACTCCCACAGCTTTGGTGGCCTTATCCTAGACCAGCAGCTGCCCACATCTCATTCCAGCTCAATGGCAGCGGGAAGGGCTGAAGCAGACCATAGAATCATAGAATGGTCTAGGTTGGAAGAGACCTCAAAGATCATCCAGTTCCAACCCCCCTGCCACAGGCAGGGACACCTCCCACTAGATCAGGACGCCCAAGACCTCATCCAGCCTGGCCTTGAATACATCCAGGGAGGGAGCAGCCACAACCTCCCTGGGCAACCTGTTCCGGTGCCTCACCACCCGCACTGTGAAGAATTTCTTCCTAACATCCCGTTCAAATCTCCCCTCCACCAATTTGAACCCATTCCCCCTCATCCTGTCATTACAAGACCTTATGAACAGTCCCTCCCCAGCCCTCCTGTAGGCCCCCCTCGGACACTGGAAGGTTACTATAAGGTCTCCCCGAAGCCTTCTCTTCTCCAGGCTCAAAAACCCCAACTTTTTCAGCCTGTCCTCATAGCAGAGGTGCTCCAGCCCTCTGATCATCTTTGTGGCCCTCCTCTGGACTCTCTCCAACAGTTCCATGTCCTTCTTGTGCTGGGGGCTCCAGAACTGCACACAGTACTCCAGGTGGGGTCTGACAAGAGCAGAGTAAAGGGGGAGAATCACCTCCCTTGCCCTGCTGGTAANCCACCCAGCCTGGATTTGTGCTTGGGATTGCAGCGCCCCAGGTGCAGGACCTTACACTTGGCCTTGTTCAATTTCATGAGGTTAGCCTGGGCCCACCTCTCCAGCCTGTCCAGGTCCCTCTGGATGGCATCCCATGACAGGGAGGTGGTTGAGTCACCCACCCTGGATGTGTTTAAGAGTCATTTGGATGTGGTGCTTGGGGGTATGGTTTAAAGTGAATCTTGTGAAGTTACAGGTTGCGCTCGGTGATCCTGAGGGACTTTTCCAACGTGGATGTTTCTGTGTGATTCTGTGACAGAGGAGCTTCCCAGGCTATTCACTCTCTCCAAGGCCCCTTGAACATCAACCAGTTGCTTCTGGAAGAAAGATGGAACCCTGGGCTTCTCAAGGAAGCTGGCAGGTGAACGTTTAGTCCCTAAGAAGGAGATTAAATACAAGAAGGCAAAAAAAGGTTTTACTGAAGGGAAAAAAATAAGGGGCAGGTGGGGCATGGAAACAAAGTTGCAGACATGAATTTTACATCAAGGTGCACTTGTCAGGAGCCATGAAGCCAGCACTTGACTGGAAAAAAACAGAAGCCATGAAGGGCTCATTTGCCGACAGGCTCAGTCTGTCTCCTGTGGCTCCTGAACTGGAGACCTAGAGGGAAGTACAATCATTTACACTCTGCAAAACCCCACCGGGCTTTATCAGAGCCTGCCACGGGGAGGCAGCTCCCTGCAGCTCTGGGGAGGTAGCTGCTATCAGCAGGGAAGTTTGGAAAGGCAGGAAAAATACCCCCAGGGGGAACCCAAAGTGAAAGGCACACCCCCTTCCCCTCCCTCCCCCCAGCCTTCAAAGGCAGCTTAGCAAGAGAAACAGATCCCACATTCCGATTTCTGTAGGCACTGCTTGCCATGTCAAGTGCTGCAGGGTTCTCACTCTAAAGGCTCACTTCCTCTGCAGTGCTCACACAACATCAGCACCGTAAAACACTTCCCCCTCCTTCTCCGTGTCAGTCATTAGCTGTCAGCCTCTCACATGTCGAGCTGCCTGTGGGCTGCCCTGCAGAGTCACCCATTCAAACAGCTGAACAAGCAATAGCTGCAAATCACTCCCAGAGGTTTGTTTTCCCACTGCTGTCAGATTTTCTTAAGGCGCTTTATAAAACCCAAGTGAAATGAATGGTCCTGCCCTGTGGGCAGCCACGCCTAAGCTCACAGCAAGCTGCAGCCTCTGTCTGCCATTCTCTCTTCTCCCTTTCCATCCGTCTGTCGGTCCTGCCCCAGTTGGTCAGCACACATCTTCTGGCTTTTGGACAGCCAGTGTGCTGGCAAAGGTGGCATGGGAAACCAGGCATCCCTTCGCATGCATCCCTGTGCATTCATGAACAGCCTGGGGTTGTTCCTGGGGGTGTTGGGTGACAGATATCTGAACGTGAGCCAGCAATGTGCTCAGGTGGCCAAGAAGGCAAACAACATCCTGGCCTGGTGGCCAGTACCTCAAATACTGGGTTCAGTTTTGGGGCCTTCACTCCAAGGACATCGAAGAGCTGGAGGGGGCCCAGAAAAGGAGAACAAAGCCAGGGAAGGGTCTGGAGAACAGGGCTGGTGAGGAGGAGCTGAGGGAGCTGGGGGTGTTTAGTCTGGAGAAGAGGAGGCTGAGGAGAGACCTCACTGCTCTCTATAGCTCCCTGACATGAGGCTGCAGTGAGGTGGGGGTTGGACTCTTCTCCCCAGTATCAGGTGATGGGATGAAAGGAAGCCACCTGAAATTTTGCCAGGGGAGGTTCAGGGTGGAGGATAGAAAAAAAGGCCACAAGAGTGGTCAGGGATTGGAACAGGCTACCCAGGGAGGTGATGGACTCTCCATCCCTGGAGAGGTTCAAGGCACGTGTGGCCGTGGCACTTGGAGACATGGCTTAATGGCCATGGTGATGTTGGGTTGATGTCTGCACTCAATGATCTTAAGAGGGCTTTTCCAAGCAAAACAATTCTCTTATTCTATGAAAAGGAGACCAAACACAAACAGCAAGTGGATCCTCATAATTTCAGGCTATTTTTTCTCCAGTGATGCAAGTGACAGCCCTGATATGTTTCAGAAACGTCCAGGAGGTCTGGGCAGGCACAGCTCTGCCTCTTTCTAAGCCAGCCTGGAAAACCCACTACTTTGTGTGTTATGTTCAGAGACAGGCAGAGCACAAGAAAACCAGCAATGTTCAGGGTGATTTCACCCAACCTATGAAGAACTGTAGTTCTGATAAAGAAAAATTGCCAGCATCTGCAGACAGCTTAACTAAAAGGACCTGAAGTGCCCTATATTAGCATCTGTGCTGGCCCAGTAAATTACCTTTTTTCTGCCTTCCATAGAATCACAGAATGGCTCCGTTTGGAAGTGACCTCAGAGATGATCTACTCCAACCTCCCTGTCATGGGCAGGGACACTTCTCAACTAGACTCAGCTGCTCGAGGCTTCATCCAGCCTGGCCTTGAACACCCCCAGGGAGGAGGCAGCTACAACCTCTCTGGGCAGCCTATTCCAGAGTCTCACCACCCTCACACTGAATAACTTCTTCCTAAGGAGTTTTTTTCCCTTTGGTCCCTGCTTATCCCCTGCATTTCCTTATGCAACAACAAAAGGCTTTCTAAATAAAGCCCCAAGCCCAAAGACCCCACAGTAGGTAAATTAGGTGAAGTAAACAAGCAAGCAGCTAACTGGAGCTAATTATATCTGCCAGCAGCCTTGCTTTTAAGCATCTTACAGGTGGACACTTTAATTCCTTAATGTGCTCTATTGTTCTCCAATTAGATATGAAAAAAAGCAAACCGCTGATCCAATCCTTATTTTATTTTTACACCCTGGAGTCGGAAGGGAAGTGGCTTTGTAAGGGGATTACACGTGGGGTAATCCTCCTCAGCCATAGTAAAATTCTCTGCTTCCTAGGGAGATTGGTTGACCCCCTTCTAACAGCTAACTCCTAAAGACAGGACCTGGGGAAGATGAATTACAGCTTGGGAGAGTTCATAGAACCATAGAATTGCTGTGATTGAAAAGACCTTTAGGACCATCAAGTCCAACTATTATCTAACTCTACCGAGGCCACTACACAGCACCAAGGTGAGGGAAGACATGGTTTGTATTGTATCTTTGCCCATTCTGAAGATCACTCATTATTTTCCCAAGGAGATCAGCCTCCAGTGTAGCAGCTCCTATGAAAAGGCAGGTGAAGGACACCTGGATTTCAGCAGAGAACCCTTTGCTTTGTTCTTGACACAGCAACGGAGCAGCAAAGGATCGCAGAGTCATGGAATGAATGGCTTGGCTTGGAAGGGACCTTGCAGATCATCCAGTTCCAACCCTCCCTGCCATGTGCTGGGACACCTTCCACTAGCCCAGGGTGCTCAAGGTCTCGTTCAACCTGCCCTTGAACACCTCCAGGGAGGGGGCATTCACAACCTCCCTGGTCAACCTGTTCCAGTGTCTCACCAGCCTCACTGGAAAGAATTCCTTCCTAATCTCTAGTCTAAATCTGCCCTTCTCAAGCTTCAGTCCGTTTCCGCTCATCCTAGCACTGCAAGCCCTTGTAAAATGTCACTTCCCAGCTTTTCTGTAGCCTCTTTCAGGCTGTGGAAGGCTGCTCTAAGGTCTCCCTGGAGCATTCTCCTTTCCAGGCTGAACAACCCCAACTCTTACAGCCTGTCCTCATATGAGAGGTTCTCCATTTCTGCTACCCTCAGCATAAGAACATCATCAAACTGCTGGAGTAGATCCAGAGAAGGGCCACCAAGATCAGAGGGCTGCATCACCTCTGCTGTGAAGACAGGATGAAAGAATTTGAGCTGTGCAGCCTGGAGAGGAGAAGGCTCCATGGAAACCTCAGAGCTACATTTCCATATCTGAAGGGACCTACAGGAAGACTGGGGAGGGACTGCTTAGAAGGGTAGAATGAGGGACAATGGTATGAAACTGGAGCAGGGCAGATTTAGGTTGGATATCAGAAAGAACTTCTGCACAGTGAGAGTGATTCTGTGATTCTATGATTCTGCAGTTCTAAATTCCTGGAACAGGCTGTCCAGGGATGTGCTTGAGGCCTTTTCCCTAGAGACATTCAAGATCAGACTGGATGTGGCCCTGTGCAGCCTGTTGTAGTTGGAGGTGTCCTTGATGTTGTACAGGGGCAGGTTGGCCAAGATGTCCTTTGAGGGCTTCTTCCACCCAATGCCATCTGGGAACCTCCATGTCTTCCCTTGGGAAGACAGATAATATACTGGACTGTAAGTGATAAGAAGGAAATCAGAGAGCCACCAGTTTGGTTCAGAAGCTTGGTGCTCAGCATGCCTTGGAGATCCAGAGATCTTCTGTTTTGTCCTACACATGTTGGCAGTACCTTCAGCAAACCCTCACTGGAAACAACAGCTGAGGTGTTTGGTCATGAGAGCTCACAGGAAGAACCACAGAAATGGAAATAAGCCAGGAAAACAAAATGAGGAGTAAAATAGATGGAGTGGGGATGTCACTTTGCTCTTGCCCCTTCTTTGTCTAGCGTGGCCTCCTTTCATTTTCAGGGATGAAGAGATGTGGGTGACATTCTTGGGCTTACTGCAGGAGCCCTTTTTAATCAATTCCCATGATAATTTGCTGGTAACAGCATGGGAACTGAAGGTCTGGGATCTTACTCTTCTCTTTGTTGTCGGCTTCCTGAGGAAACGCAGACAAGACGCTCACCCTTTGTCCTCAATTTCTAATCTTCCACATGAATGTCCTGGCCTTGCCCCCACCGAGTTTGCGATGTCCTATGCATTGTTTACAAGAAATTCTTTCAGCGTGGAAGTGGGGTGAGAAGAAAACTCCACAGCATGAAAGGTTGTTACCAGCAATAGTGTTACCACCCCTGTGAGAAGCATCAGGGCTGGATGAACGGCTTCTGCTGCAAAGCCTCAAGTCAAAAAGTGAAACACTTCACCCTGAGGGATATTTTGGGATGTTTTGAGAACACCAGTAAATGGCAGTTCAGCTCTATCTGGTTTCTCCACCCCAAACTTGTAGAATCAACCAGGTTGGAAGAGACCTCCAAGATCACCCAGTCCAACCTATCCAGCAGCACTAAGTGCCCCATCCAGTCCTTTCTTGAACACCTCCAGGGACAGTGACTCCACCACCTCCTCAGGCAGCCCATTCCAATGCCAATCACTCTCTCTGTGAAGAACTTCCTCCTAATATCCAGCCTATACCTCCCCTGGCACAACTTGAGACTGTGTCCCCTCATTCTGTTGCTGGTTGCCTGGCAGAAGAGACCAACCCCACCTGGCTACAGCCTTCCTTCAGGTAGTTGTAAACAGAAATGAGGTCTGCCCTGAGCCTCCTCTTCTCCAGGCTGAACACCCCCAGCTATCTTAGCCTCTCCTCACAGGGCTATGCTCCAGCTCCCTCAGAAGCCTTGGTGCCCTTCTCTGGACATGTTCCAGCACCTCAACATCTCTCTTGAATTGGGGGGCCCAGACCTGGACACAGTACTCAAGGTGTGGCCTGACCAGTGCCGAGTACAGGGGAAGGATAACATCCCTTGTCCTGCTGGCCACACTATTCCTGACACAGGCCATTGGCTTTTCTGGCCACTTGGGCACACTGCTGGCTCATCTTCAGCCTATTATCTACCAGCACCCCCAGGTCCCTTTCTGTCAGACTGCTCTCCAGCCATTCTGTCCCCAGCCTCTCCTGTCCTCCCAAATGGGCAAAGAGAATGTGCAGGTTTGGAACCAGGAACCAAGTATGGCAAAGCCATCAAGGGGGCAGAAATAAGAATGGTGTAAAAGCTGTGTCTTCATTTAGCATCACCTACAGCTCTTTCAGCACATATAAAAGGGAAAATAAAAACCCAAACTAAACATCTCTGCTAATTTCGTAGGTCATCTTCAGTTTCTTCCAGCTTGTTTATCACAGAACCATAATTATTGAATGGAAATCCACATCCTTTTGGTGATATTTTTCACTTTATCCTCTCCGTGATGTACAGAAGTCAGGCTACAAATAAATTAATACTTGGTCCAGAACAATCCTTGCTATCAATACGGACTGGGGGATGAGGCAGCCCTGTGGAAAAGGACTTGAGGATGCTGATGGATGAGAAGCTGGACATGAGCAGACAGTGTGAGCTTGCAGCCCAATGGCAGCCTGGGCTGCATCAAAACAAGTGTGGCCAGCAGATCCGGAGAGGTGATTCTGCCACTTTGCTCTGCTCTGGTGAGACCTCACCTGGAGTACTGTGTCCAGCTCTGGAGCCCTCAGCACAGGAAGGACATGGAGCTGGGGGAACGGGTCCAGAAGAGGCCATGAAAATGCTCAGGGGGTTGGAGCAGTTCTGCTATGAGGACAGGCTGAGGGAGCCTGAGGGTGTTCAGACTGGAGAAGAGAAGGCTCCAGGCAGACCTAATAGCAGCCTGCCAGCACCTGAAAGGGGCTACAAGAAGGCTGCGGAGGGACTGCCTGCAAAGGCCTGCAGGAACAGGGCAAGGGCAATGGCTTCAACCTAGAGCAGAGCAGATTTAGACTGGATGTTAGGAGTAAGTTCTGCACCATGAGGGTGGTGGAACACTGCATCAGGTTCCCCAGGGAAGTGGTTGAGGGCCTGTCCCTGGAGATACTCAACTTGAGGCTCAACAAGGCTCTAGGCAACCTGATCCAGTTGAGGATGTCCCTGCTGACTGCAGAGGGTGTTGGACTGGATGAGCTTTGGAGGTCCCTTCCAACCTAGAACAGTCCATGACTCTGTGATTCTGTAATGCAGGTTTCTACTGGTGTCCACCCTGGACTGAGAAGAGCAAGATCACCATGTGTCTTCCTGCAAGGAGTGAAGGTTATGATTTCTTCTCTCAGATGACCACACACAAGTTAAATGAGTGCTTTCCCCTAAGCCAGTAGGAACATCTTAGAGTGAGGAGACAGAAGTCATAGTAATTGGTACAACTTGAGTGCCTTGTTGAGATTTATGACTAAGAGGATTTTCCAAACCTTTAGAAAAAAAAAAATGCTCAGTGGCTCTTAAGATTGTGAACCCTCTGCAGATGCTGTGAAGTGTGGAATATTTGCAGAGCTATCGTTGGCCAGCCCAGACTCTGAGTGAGCCACACAAAGATATAATATACCACACACACAGTGCTTGCCTGTTCTCAACCAGGACAGCAGGGGTGAGGGACAGGTTCATCTGAGCCAGCAGATCAAACTCACCACTTCATTGCTATGGCCAGAACCTCAGGTGAGCAAGCAGCACTGGACACTGGAGCTTGCTCCAGCTGTGCTCTTCAAACCCAACAAACCTCCTCAAAGAGTGCTCACCCCATCCCACCCCAATGGCCTGCATGAAGGGCAATAGGAACAGGAGGAAAGGCTGCCCAGAGCTGTTGTGGATGTCTCAACTCTGGGGGTGTCAGAGGCCAGCTTGGATGAGGCCTTGAGCAGCTGAGTCGAGTGGAGAAGTGTTGCTGCCCACGGTGGGGAAATTGGAGTGGAGGTTCTTGTCCCCCTCTACTCTGCCCTGCTGAGACCACACCAGGAATACTGTGTCCAGTTTTGGGCTCCCCAGTTCAAAAGAGACAGGGACTTGCTGGACAGAGTCCAAGGGAGAGTCATGAGGATGATTTGGGGACTCGAGCATCTCCCAAATGGACAGAGACTGAGAGCCCTGAGGCTGTTTTCTCTGGAGAAGACTGAGAGGGAATCTGATTAATGTCCATAAATATCTAAGGGGTGGGTGTCAAGTTGAGGGGGGAAATCTCTTTTTGGTGATGTGCAGTAATAAGGCAAAGAGCAATGGATACAAACCTGAACATAGAAGGTTTGACCTCAATATGAGGAGAAAATTCTTTACAGTGAGGGTGCTGGAGGCCTGCAGCAGGCTGCCCAAAGATGTGGAGTCTCCTTCGCTGGAGATTTTCAAACCCTACCTGAATGCATCCCCGTGCAGACTACCCTGGGTGATCCTACTTTTGGCAGGGGGTGGGACTGGATGATCTCTGGAGGTCCCTTCCAACCTGAGCCATTCTTTGATTCTATGAAAAGGCAAGATAACCCTGCCCAGAGCTTCATCCCAAAGATCCTCTGGAGAGAACAGTGTTCCCTTCAAACAGGGAAGGTAGTTAGACAACAAATTAGCAGTTTGTGTTTGGTAGAAACCAAAATAGATGTCTCTTGCTCTCCAAAGACTAGAGCTATCATTTAGCATTTAATTAAAAGCCTCCTCGAAACCACCCAGATGATTTTATTTTGCTTTAGCTGCTGTGTAGCAAGTTTGACAACACAGGGCACTTTGCAGGCCTGTGTGCACAGCACGTATAATTACAGCCAACAGGAGTCATGAAGCCTTTAAAATTAAGCCAGGGTGGCCAAAGCCAGCAGCCCAAAATTAGAAGCAACATGTGGAAATTCAGGTCATGCTCTGCCTGCTTGTGTTACAGCATCACCTAGGGGCTGCAGCTGAGATGGGTGCTTGCTGCCCGGAACCGTCTAGAGGTGCTGGAACATTTCCAAACAGAGTCAAACAAGGGCTTGGAAGGGACCTCCAGAGATCATCCAGTCCAATCCCCCTACCAGTGCAGGATCACCCAGGGCAGATCACACAGGAACACATCCAGGTGCGTTTAGAAAGTCTCCAAAGAAGACTCCATAACCTCCCTGGGCAACCTATTCCAGGGCTCTGGCACCCTCGCACTGAAAGTTTACCCTTCTGTTCCCATGGCACCTCCTCTGCTCCAGCTGGCACCCAGTGCCCCTTGTCCTGTCCTTGGCCATCCCTGAGCAGAGCCTGGCTCCGTCCTCCTGACACTGCCCTACACATCTCTACCAGCATGAATGAGGGCAGTCCTCAGGCTCCTCTGCTCCAAGCTCCAAGCCTCAGCTTGTCCTCAGAGATGTTCCACTGCCTACAGCAGCTTTGTGGCTCTATGCTGGACTATCTCAAGCAGTTCCTTGAGGTCCTTCCTGAACTGAGGAGCCCAGAACTGGATACAATATTCCAGACGTGGCCTCAGCAGGGCAGAGTAGAGGGGCTAGAGGACCTCTCTTGACCTGCTAACAACACCCTTTCTAATCCACCCCATAATGGTTTTGGCCTTCTTGGCCACAAGGGCACATTGTTCGCTCATGGACATCCCAGGTTCCTTTCCCCCTCACTGCTCTCCAACAGATCTGCCCCAAACCTATCCTGGTCCATGGAGTTGTTCTTTCCAAATGCCAGACTCTACCCTTGTCCTTGAATTTCATTCAATTTCTCCCTGCCCAACTCTCCAACCTATCCAGGTCTGCCTGAATGGCATCACAGCTCGAGGGGGTGTCAAACACTCCTCCCAGTTTGGTGCCATCAGCAAACTTGCTGATTGTGCCCTCATCCAGGTCATCGATGAATATATTGAACAGTACTGGTCAGAGTAGTGACCCCTGAGAGCCTCCACTAGACTCGGCTCTCTAACTAGACTCTGTAATGTCCCAGTGCAGTGCAGTCATAGCCACAGAGGCTGACTTCAAGTGGGCCTGGGAACATGTTGATGAGCAAACTGTCTGGCAGGACAGGGTGTATGTACCCACACACACTGAGACACAAACTTGAGGGGGTTCTGCACATTTAGAGCAAGAACTCCAGTACTACTGAACTGGAGGGCACAGCAGTTGCAGAACATAGTTTGGACCCCAGCCATAGGAATGTTGCTGCTGCTGCTGCTGTAAATTCCCCTACTCTAAAAGACATCCAATAAGCCATCCAGTTATTTCACGATCATCTGGAAACTGAGAGCCATGAAAACTAGGAAGATTAAACCCATGTGTTTGCTGAGTGCAGTCTGGCACTCATGTTGCTGCTGATTATAGGAATTCAGTGTTTACCATTTGCATTCTTTCCCAGACTTGCTCTTTTTTTGCTCTGAATTGAAGTCAAAACTCACTTGGTCTTACCCTCATGTAATTTAGACTGCTGAGGGCAGGGCTGCTCCTTTGTAAAGAGAAGAAAATTCCAGCATGAGAAACTAATTCTGGTCTTTTAATCAGAGAATCATAGAAGAGCTTGGGTTAGAAGGGACCTCCAAAGGTCATCTAGACCAACCCCTCCGCAGTCAAGTGACATTCTCCACTAGATCAGGTTGTTCAGAGCCTTGTCAAGCCTGACCTTGAACATCTCCACGGATAGTGCCTGGGGAACCCATTCCAGTGTTCAGGGGGCTGCGGCAGCTCTGCTGGGACAGGCTGAGGCAGCTGAGGCTGTTCAGGCTGGAAAAGAGACCTAATAGCAACCTACCAGCACCTGAAGGGGCTTATGTGGGAGTGGGCTACAAGAAGGCTACAGAGAGACTCCTCGCAAAGTCCTGCAGTGACAGGATGAGGGAGAATGGTTTGAAATAAGAGCAAATTCAGATTGGGTGTTAGGAACAAATTCTGCACCATGAGGGTGCTGGAACACTGCAACAAGTTGCTCAGGGAGGTAGCTGAGGCCCCATGCCTGGAGATATTCAAGGTGAGGTCAACGGAGCTCTGAGCAACCTGATCTAGTGGAGGATGTCCCTGCTGACTGCAGGGGGGTCGGGGCACCTCTGCTATGAGGATAGGCTGAGGGAGCTGGGATTACACTGCCTGGAGAAGACTCTAGGGGGACCTTAGAGCTGCCTTCCAGTACCTGAAGTGGTCCTACAGGAAGGCTGCAGAGGTACTTTACCTGAAGGTGTCTAGAGACAGGACAAGGGAGAATGGTTTGAAGCTGAGGCAGAGCAGAGTCAGACTGGAGCTTAGGAAGTTCTTCACTATGAGGGTGGTAAGACTCTGGAATAGGCTGCACAGGAAAGCTGTGGCTGCCTCCTCCCTGGGGGTGTTCAAAGCCAGGCTGGATGAGGCCTTGATCAGCTGAGTCTAGTTGAGAGGTGTCCCTGCCCATGGTGGGGAGGTTGGAGTAGATGACATCTGAGGTTCCTTCCAACCTAAGCCATTCTGTGATTGTTCTTTGAAGGTCTGTCATAAGATCATCCTGTGACTCAGCTTTCCATCAAGCAGTAAAACAAATTCCCAAAGAACAATTAGCACAAGCTTACCCTTTACACTAAAGGATCAGAAGACTTGACACCACTGCTCAGATTATCAGATCTCCTGTTCCGAAATGATAAACAACAGCTAAACCTCAGTGTTGTGTTGCAGTGTAATGTTGCAGCTCCTAAAGGCAGCATCAAATAATCTTCTATGCCGCTCAGGGCCAGACCAACACACACACTGGTGACACATGTTGATTTACTGAGTCATTGCAAAATACAGGACTTTGCAACCAATACAGAGCAACTTTATTCCAGAACTATCCAATACATGGTCACATCTGCGTCCTCTTGTGATAACAAAGTAAAAAATATGCAAGTTTTAACAGCTGGAACATCCAATTATGATCTTCACAGAAGAGCAGTGAAAAGTCCAGGTTGAAATCACACTCCAAGTACTTCATTAGATGCAGTAACTTTAATACTGGAACCCAGTGCTCAAGGCTAGCTCTGGTTCACTCTAGACCTGGACCTGTGTTTTCAAACTTTCCATTTTTCTTTAATCCACCACTTAAAGTTGTTGCCACTCCCCTCTGCTTACATCATGCTGTCCCAAATTAGCCTCCCTTCAATGGCTGCCATCAGCAATGGACAGCCTCTGGAGGGCCAGTTAAGGTCTCTCCATAGCAGCAGGGGAGATCACTAGAGGACAGAGAAGGCAGAGAACAGCAGAAGTTGGAAAGCAGAACTGAAGGTGTGACAGAACAAGCAGTCAGAAGCAGGACAGTGCATCCATTACAGAAATCTCTGCTCCAGCAGTGGGGCTGCTTGCAGCTGGGAGCTGTGTGATGTGTCAGCATAGCTGTTATGCACATCCAGAACTCGGCAACGGCGCAGCAAACAGTAACCTTGAGACCACTGCTTCTGCAGCAGGGATCAAAAGCATCCTGATGGGGCAAAACTCAAGCCCAAAGTGATGGGCTGAAGAGACACTTGTCAGGCAGTGGAGCACTTGAGGGTGCACATTGGAATTCCAGCCAGCTGCTGACAGGGGGCACAAAGTGTCATCTTCCACACAGCACTTGAGTAGTTTGCTGAAGTTTCCATTCTCCCTAGGTAGCCCTCTTTTAAAGCAGGAAAAATAAAGGTGGGGGGGGAGGAAACGGAAGG
>VWZI01006080.1:31484-50873 GCA_013396835.1 Psilopogon haemacephalus
ACAAACTAAAACCAAACTCACAAACCCAAACCCTCCCTATAACAACTTACAACCAAACACAAAACCTTAGAGCCTTCCTGGGCTGTACTTCTGCAGGTGTGGCCAAAGAGGAGTGCTTCAAGACTCAGCTGATGCAGCAGCAGCCAGAAGCCAGCTCCCAGCAAGGTAGTATTTTGTATTTCCACTCCCATGTGCAGCCTAGCATTCTGAGCATCAGGCCTGCATTTACAGGAGTGCTTGTCCCTCCAGGCAAGCTTTGGATATGTGCTTGGTGTGTATGCACCTTGGAAGTACAAAACAGGCTCTCACTTGTGAAAACCACAGGACTGGAAGCATCTAACCCATCAGACTTCCAATCTCTTGCTTTGGTATTGAATCAACAGGAAATGCACACTGTCAGCCTTCAGCCTTACCCAGACTGAGTTACTTAGCAAGGAAATCAAAAAGCAACAAGCCTCAGTATCCAAAGAAATCTACAAATAGATTCAAGAAGTAGCACATTACAAACAAGGAGGCAAAACATGGGATTGTTGGGAGTATGAACGAAATCCACCCAGTTGTAGGAAAGCCTGAAAACCCTCCTAGCATTTTTCCTCCTCATGTAGCATTGAATGTCACTGTATCAATGACGATAGAGCAGCTCCTGCGGTGCCACTTCCCAAGCTGTACACTGATTAAAAAGTGAGGTGGAAAAGAAAGGGCCTCTGAGAGGCTCAGCAGCAATACTCAGGTGCACTGAAAATATTGATCAGCTGTGGCACAGGAATTAAGGGATTACAGAAGACACTTTTTTCTATTTACAGTATCATACACTTGTTGAAAGGCTCTGATGCATCTTTTTTAGTGCTCAGCCTGTGGCAAATCACAGCAGCATTACTCAAAGGCAAAAGGAAATCCCATTTCCTTATCAAGACTAAGTGTCTAAAGGGTGTTACCCCCACTTAAGCTATCCACCCCTCCGAATCCCAGGAATCCCAAAATCTAATTGGCATGAGATTTTGATAATCTAATACATGAACAGATTGTTCTTGATCGTCCACCTCTTGACTTAATCATCACTTACACTGCTGAAGAACCACCTACCTTGCTAGATGGCAGAAAAATAAACTTAGCCCCTCACAACAACAACAACAAACCCCAACAAAGTAAACAAAATCCACCACCACAACAACAAAACTGCAAACAAAAACCTGCAAGAAAGAGAGACTTTGCTCTTGGGTATCCAACTGCATGATAGGATATGATGTGTCCAGCTCTGCATCCCTCAACACAGGAAGGACATGGACCTGATGGAGCAGGTCCAGAGGCCACAAAGATGATCGGGGGGTGGAGTAGCTCTGCTAGGAGGACAGGCTGAGGGAGCTGGGGGTGTTCAGCCTGGAGAAGAGAAGGCTCTAGGGAGACCTAATAGCAGCCCGCCCATACCTGAAGAGGGCTACAAGAAGGCTGCAGAGGAACTGTCTGCCAAGTGATAGGACAAGGGACAATGGTTTGAAATGAGAGCAAAGCAGATTTAGATTGGATGTTAGGAACAAGTTCTGCACCATGAGGGTGCTGGAACACTGCAACAGGTTGTCCAAGGAGGTAGCTGAGGCCCCATCTCTGGAGACATTCAAGATCAGGCTTGACAAGGCTCTGAGCAACCTGATCTAGTGGAGGATGTCCATGCTGAGTGCAGAGGGGCTGCACTACATGACCTTTGGAGGTGCCTTCCAATCCAGCCCATTCAATGCCACCCCAAAGCACCATGTTACAGTAATACTACACTGCTCCTCAGACACCAAAGGCTACAGCAAGTCTCCACAAAAAAAATTGTGTTTATGACACAAGTAGCCAGCAGCTCAGATTCAGCAAAAAAAAAAAAACTGCCCTAGCACCAGGCTTTGTAGGGGATAAGAGCCTTCAAAGCAGTGTCTGGTAAGAGTCTCAACACACTGGGATCTCTGCTTCCAGCTGAGGCAAAGGCAAATTAGAAGGAAGGGACATTGGGGCCAATGTAACACAACTGGAAAGATCACCTATTTGCACCTGAAGGTGCAGAACACACTGCAGTATAGGAGGAAAAACAACTAAATGGCATTTGTCTCTCAGGGCAGGAGGCATAGCCCTCTGCTATGCAGCAGGTTTTTTTACTAGCACTTAAAAAAACTTTAAAATTCAATGTGTAACAACCAAGCAGAAGGACAATGCAAAACAAAGGAACCATACTCAGAAATCAATTTCAAATCCCAGCTGTCCTGTAGCCTCCTTAAGGTAGCGAAGGCTGCTCTAAGGTCTCCCTGAAGCATTCTCCTTTCCAATCTGAACAGCCTCAAATCTTACAACCTGTCCTCATATGGGAGGTCCTCCACTTCTGGTACCCTCAGCATAAGAACATCATCAAACTGCTGGAGTGGATCCAGAGAAGGGCCACTAAGATGATCAGAGGGCTGCAGCCCTCTATGAAGGGTTGAAAGAATTGGGGCTGTTCAACCTGGAGAAGAGAAGGCTCCAGAGAGACCTTAGAGCTACATTTCAATATTTGAAGGGGACCCACAGGAAGGCTGGGGAAGGACTGTTTAGAAGGGCCTGTGGTGACAGGATGAGGGCAATGGTCTGAAACTAGAATAGGGGAGATCCAGGTTGGACATCAGGAAGAAGTTCTGTACAGTGAGAGTGGTGAAATACTGGAACAGGTTGCCCAGGGATGTGGTTGAGACCCCATGGCTGGAGACATTGAAGATCAGAGTGGATGAGGCCCTGTGCAGCCTGCTCTGGTTGGAGGTGTCCCTGCTGAGTGCAGGGGGTTTGGCCAAGATGCCCTTTAAGGGTCCCTTCCAACCCAATGAAGCCTGTGAATATGTAAATCCTGGCCCCATTTCTTTGCTGGTAAAGCCCTGTCATCAGGGCTAAGAAGCCTCTACATAAAAGCAACCAGCTGGAAATGGTGTGGAAATCTTAAATATTTACTAACTGTTGTATAGAAAAGTTGAGTTGTGAGACTGAGGAAGAAGGGCAGAGCTTTTAGTCAAAGGATTGCTTGCTTGTTCCAGAAAACAATACAGTAAAACAAACCAAATCCAACCAACCATGCCAACTGATTATCAGCTTGCTAACTTTTGTGTTTAAGTCCTCAGCTAAGATATTCAAAATACACTTGCAACATCTAGGCACAAAAGAGGGTGTAAAAGGCTATGGCAAAATTGGTTTTCTTTCCAGCATACTCTTCATTAGCTTTTGGTGCCACATGCTGAAGAAATCAGATTTACATCAGTGAATGGCAATTGTCCTCCAGTATCTGAAGGGATCCTACAGGAAGGCTGCAGAGAGACTTTTCCTAAGGGTGTTTAGACACAGGACAAGGCAAATGGTTTGAGGCTAAGGGAGAGCAGGGTTAGACTGGAGCTTAGGAAGAAGTTCTTCAGTCTGAGGGTGGTGAGACTGTGGCTACCTCCTCCCAGGCTGGATGAGACCTTGGGCAGCCAAGTCTAGCTAAGAGGTGACCCTGCCCATCCATGGTGGGGAGGTTCGAGTAGCTGATGTCTGAAGTCCCTTCCAATCTGAGCCATTCTGTGATTCTGTGACATGTCAGCAGGCAGTGATTTGCACGACATCAGTTGCTCCATCCTGCTCATCCTTTTTTTCAACACCGCCTCCTTTTTTTTTTTTTTTTTTTTTTTTTAATTTAAAAAATAACCTTCCACTTGGAAATTCAGAACCAGGCCTGACTTTCTTTATCACCTCTGGTCACACTGTAAGGTATCTTCAGAGACATTCTTATTTCTTGCCAATTCCATTGGTGACTTTTGACTTGGAGTGTCGATTCCTCCTCCTGGATGAGTGGCTTTCATTGTTGACTGACTGTTTTGGAGGATTGTTGTCAGCACCTGCTGAGACATTAATATTTTTTGGACACAGATATATGTATTTGACGTGGTCAAGCACTTCACTAACAGATGATAAGAGCTCTCATCTTTGCAGCAGGGACCATTTCAGGAGAACACAAAAGTGGCTGGTACTTTTACTCCATCTAGTGGCCTATTTCTTTAAAAAAAAACCAAAAAACTACCAACCAGCTCTTACTAAACTTGTAAAACTCTCCCTCCAAACAAGGAGAATCTAACAGTGAAACATCCCCCATTTTAAATGACATCAATAATTAACCCCCCCCACGTTTTTATTATTAGCAGGTACCACAATCAAAAATGAAGTGCTATGGAAGTGAGGTCACAGATCCTTGGAAGAGTGCACTTCTTGTTTTCCATCTTTCAGACTCAAAAAGCAAAGGGACTGAACCAAAACTTGAAGAGGAAAGCATGAAAAAAAGATAAAGCATGTAATTAATGAAGCCACAGAACGATGTTTAGCCAGATTTCTCCAGCACACAAAAATGGGGGGAAAAAAACCCACATTTTGAGTCCAAGTAGTTTTTCTTCCAAAACTATACAAATCTACTAAATTGAGAATAAAATAATATAAGCATTCAGAAAAGCAATGTATGGAATACAAAGAAGGTCAGCTGCAGGTGCTGTTCAAGCATATATGATAAACAAGGACTATTCTTACTGATACAGACACCTGGAGTGTAACTTCTGACAGAGAGAACTTCCAAATGTGAGTCTTGACACCTGCTCAATAAGACCACACTGAAGAGTGACTGGAAAGGGCAGATAACTGAACTGTCCTCTGGAAAAAGAGGTCAGAAAAGGAAGCTGCCTCTGCTTAGGACAGAGAGAGCTGTTTATGACCATCTGCACTGCATTGCCCAGGCAAGCGTCAGTAAGAACATAAACTCTGGGGCACATTCTTGACTGCTGCTTAACAAGCAGGAATAAAGGCATGATTCACACTCATGTTTCAAGTCAAACATGCAATGTTCATAGACAAAACCTGTCCACAAGAGTTATACAAAAGGTTTAATGCCCTAAATGTACAAGAACGGGCTAGAATAAAGACAGAAAAATTCAATGTCTTAATTAAAAAATAAATACATTTCCTAGAGTTAGAGGGGAAAAGGTAGTAAAAGCTCTGCAGATGATTTATCTGGATATCCCCTGCAGGGATGTTCAAATAAGTCCAGTTGTGTCCAAGGTTAGTCTCTCAAGCCTTGTTTCCTAGTGTTGAGGCTTAAAGCTATCACTTCAAGGATATGGGCACAAAAGGGTCAATACCTCTGCTGAATTTAGAATGAAGCCAGGAAGCATCAGGGCTGTATGGGCTGTCCTCACTTTCTGATAAGGTCTGCAAAAGCAAGAAGGACACAGGTCACTGAGACACTGCTTCTTGTGAGCAGCACCTCTCCTGTTTGCAGTCAGGAGTCCTTGGAAAACACACAAGCCAGTACTTAGGACATTTGCCTTCCTGCTTAGAAAGTGCAACACAGACACAACAAGAAACTCAGACCCTGCCACCTGATCTGTTGTGTAACCAAGTACTCTTAATATTCCCCTAGCATCTCACCTGTACAATGGGAACATTAGCTAACCACTCAGCCCTGAATGTCCTGCTAAAGTTACAGCCTCCTTCTGAGGAACTAAGAGGAAAGCATTCTTTACAAACCACCCTGTAATTTGGGATCTATCCAAGGCCTGCTGAATTCAGAGCTCTTTCTATTGACTTCACTTAGACTCTGGACCATCCTCCACTTGCCCCCACTGATACTGGCTCTGGTCAAGAATGCTAAGAGCAGTGCAGTTTTAACTGTGATATAAAGCAAAGCCAGTACCTTTTCTCGGTGGCCATAGTACTCTGCATACCACACCATCCCATATAAACACAGGAAAGTTGTAAAGGCCTAAAATGGGAGAAAGAAGAAAAAGAAAATTAATCTGTAAAGCCTTTTCTCAATTCCTCACTGGTTTAAAGTCTCAGCATCCCTGGAGATTCTGTAATCAGAGACTGTCATGCTTTGTTTCTCCACATCTTTAGTCAGGGTGACTGAGACTCCTGCTTCAATTCCAAGTGCTATATTCAGGTTTTGCCACCATGGGGTACACAGAGCAATTCTCCACCAGAGCAAGAGGATGTACACAGATCACCTCCAAACATGCAGGACACACTGTCAGTATGATTTTTTTCCTCAAAGACAGTTGCCAAGCACCTGTAGGTATATTATCAGACACGACCAGTCTGGGAGAAAAAAATGAATTCTCTTTCTCCCTTCCCAGTGCTGCAGGCTGGGTTCCATGTTTGGTTGAGTAGTGCTCTGCTCAGGTAAGCAATTCATTATTTTTCCCTAGTGAAGTTTCAGGAATCAAATCATTGCATAAAATAAGAGGACAATAAATTCTGACGCTCTAACACCTGTGTCCTCAACTAGAAGGGAGAAGCATTTACTGTCAGCCCATTAATAAGTGCCTTATTTTTCACTGTCCCTGGCATGTGAGTTCCAAACCCGGCAAGACAAACATCCATTTGCTGCTCCAAAAGGGCCATTTCAGGTTGCATTTGCAGTGTTCTCAAAGTGCAGAAAGTTGCAAGGCCAAGTGAGAAGGATTTGCCTGGTAAAGCAGGGGTGAAGTTGTAAAACTTCAGCAGTGAAGCAACACTCATTGCTTATTAATGCTGTTCATTAATTCCTGTGACTTTCAGCCAGCACTACAGCAAGCACCAAAGTCAGCCTCAATTGAACTCTCATTCTCTCCTGAAGTACCCTACAGCTACTGTTTGCTAAGCACTGGTTAAGTGGCAACCTTCTGCTATGTCAAGAAGTGAGAAAAGAAGTTATTCCAGTCTCTTCTATGCAACCCAGAACGTGCTTTTCCTAGAACATGCATAAAGCTCTTTACCAGCATTTCCCCATCCCCCCCCAACAATGACCCCTGCTGCCAGTGCTCCAGAGAGGAAGCTATTTAGATGCTTTTGCCATGAGAAATCTCACTTACCACACAGAGAAGCCAAAATACCACATAGAGTATCTGTGTTTTGGAAAAAAGATCCTGTCCAAACTTTATGCACACAATAGCTTCAAGGAAAGCAATAACGCTGCAGATAAACAAAAAGAGGGGGGATTGGTTACAATGGATTTGAACTACACATTCACAACCCAGGCCCCAGGCTGTCAGCTCCACTCCCTAGTGAGAACACCCCTCTCCAGCACCACAGAATCACAGAAGGTTAGGGACTGGAAGGGACCTCAAAAGCTCATCCAGTCCAACTCCTGCCAGAGCAGGATCACCTAGACCAGATCACACAGGAATACGTCCAGGCAGGTCTTGACTATCTCCAGAGAGGGAGACTCCACAACCCCCCTGGGCAGCTTGTTCCAGTGTTCTGGCACCCTCACACTGAAAAGAAACCCTCCTCATGTTTCCATAGAACTTCCTATGCCTCAGCTCCTACCCACTACCCCTTGTCCTGTCATTGGGGTCCACCCAGCAGAGTCTGACTCCAGCCTTTTGGCACTCACCCTTCACATCTTTATAAACATGAATGAGGTCATTTCTCAGTCTCCTCATCTCCAAGCCAAAGAGCCCCAGCTCCCTCAGGCTCTCCTCTTAAGAAAGATCTTCCACTTCATCTTTTTCATGGCTCTGTGCTGGACTCCTTCAAGCAGTTACCTGAAGTCCTTCTTGAACTGAGGGACCCAGAACCACTACTGACTGATATTCTTTGGAAATTTAGTTTTTATTCTATGCCTTTCTTCAGTATAAGTAGCATACAGAGAGTGATCAGCCAGCAGTTCCTAATTCCACGAGCCTTTGCTTGGTCAGAAAACAAACAGGAGCATGTGCCAATTGCAGACATATTCCGTTTACACCTTCAGCCTCCACCTGATACCATTTGCATGATGTTGAACTGCATGAGGTTCACCATGTCACACAGCATAAGGTGCTGCAGCTGGGTCAGGCCAATAGCAGGCACAGGTCCAGGCTGGGTGCAAACTGGGTTGAGAGCAGCTCTGAAGAAAGAGACTTGGGGGTGTTGGTTGCTGAGAAGCTCCCCATGAGCCAGTAATGCCCTCATGTACCCCAGAAGCAGCTAGAGGAGTGTGGGCAGCAGGACAAGAGAGGGGATTCCACCCCTTGACTCTGCTCTGCTGAGACCTCACCTGCAATCCTGCCTCCAGTTCTGATGTCACCAGTAGAAGGACTCAGAGTTGCTGAAGTGAGTCCAGAGGAGGCCACAAAAGTGATTCAAGAGCTGGAACACCTCTATGAGGACAGGCTAAGGAAATCACTGTTCCCAGTGTTATTTCCTCTCTTCTTTGAAGACAGAAGTAGCTGATAACAATGGTTTGTTTCACTGTCTTTCATAGATTCATAGAATGGTTTGGGTTGGGAGGGACCTTAAAGATCCAGCTCCCCTGCCATGGGGATGTCCCCTCCCACTAGCCCAGGTTGCTCAAGGCCTCATCAAACGTGACCTTGAAACCTGCAGGGAGGGGACATCCACAACCTCCCTGAGCAACCTGTGCCAGTGTCTCTTGTGAAATTACAATTAAAATAAAAGAAATGCTAAAAGGCAAAGCTCTCTCCACTGTTCTTTATACTGCAAACAGCAGGAGGCAAGGACTGGCTTCATGCAAAGCCTGCTTGCGTACTGGACTCACACTTCACACTTGTTGAAGTGCTTGAAGACTGCAGCAAGAACACTTACCCAAACACCCAGCACTGAGTTCCCACCCTCTTGCACTGTGTATCTGTGAGGTATGCATAGTATTGCCTGTAACGGGAAACAAGAAAACTCTTCAGTCGAGCTGAAAGTCCCCAGAGCATTTACATTTAGAAAACAAGTTTATGTTACAAATGCATCTCTCCTGCAAACCAAGTGCTGATGGTTAAAATCCCATGCAAACACACTGGATGGCTCCCAGATGGCTTCAGTTCGAGTAGGATATTGTATCACATAGTTTGGGTAGCTGGAAACAACACAGAAAACAACTCTGAGAGCAAAGACTGGGAAAGCACCCAAACTAGTAAGCTAACAAAGCCCTGTATTTGTCTCCTGCCTCTCCACTGAAGCTCAAATGGTTGCAGGCAGAGTGCAACAGCTCCAAAAGAATGTGAGAACCCCCCACTTTCCGCCCCCCCACCCCAGTTGGACTTAAATTTCTTAATAATCACAGTTCCTTGAGGTGTGGGTTTGAACCTTAAAAGAAAATGAATATGACTATTCCATACCCCAGGTAAGTACTCTAACCATCAGCACGTTTCCCTCTCTAGAGCAGAGCAGGATTTCTCACTATCCCGAAAACAGCCTGGAGATTATTCTGCTCTGTTCTTTATGCTCCAAAGTTTTAAGACCTTAGAGAGGGGGATTCTAAAGTGGAACCATAGTTCCTTTTCTCATTTCCTGTCTCTGATGTCCACTGACAAGTGTTATTAACAAAGACTGTTTAAGAATGGAGATTTTCAACAGTTGACAAGTGCCATAAAAATACTTAAAAGCTAACCTATGGAGGAGTTTATAGGATTCACAGATTGCACTGGGTTGGAAGGGACCCTCAAAGACATCCGGGCCAACCCTCACACACTCAGCAGGAACTAGAGCAGGCTGCCCAGGGCCACATCCAGTCTGATCTTCAAAGTCTCCAGCCATGGGGCCTCAACCACATCCCTGGGCAGCCTGTTCCAGTGTTTCACTATACTCACTGTGTAGAACTTCCTCCTGATGTCTGACCTAAACCTGCCCTGCTCCACTTTCAAACCATTGCCCCTCGTCCTATCACTACAAACTCCTCCAGAAACAGTACCCCCCCCAACCTTCCTGTAGGTCCTCTCCAGATACTGAAATGTAGCTCTAAGGTCTCCCTGGAGTCTTCTCCTCTCCAGGCTGAACAGTCCCTATTCTTTCACCTTGGACTAACTCTCTCTAAGGAGGTGGAAGTTTGTCTTCCTAAAATAAAGAGTCCTGATTTTGCTCCTTGTCTGTCCCATATCCCTTAGGGCTGCAAACTCCACCAAGGCATGGTCACTGCAGCCCAGGCTGCCACCAGTCTTAATATCACTGATGAGGATGTTTAAGGTGATTTAATTAACACTGTGAAATCACTGCACATAACTTGAGACACTAACAGCTGTATTTTAGGAATAAAACCAAGGCATGGCTACCATTTGACCACCCAAGGTAAGATCACTTTAATCATGAATGGGAAATTCCTTGCCTCTAACTTCAGAGCTGTGTGCACTGTCTACCTCCAGCTATGTCACAGGGAAAAAAAAGTATAATAATTAAATGGGTCTCTCCATACCAATGTCATAGAGTCACAGAATGTCTTAGGTTGGAAAAGACCTCAGAGATCACTTGAGCGATGACCTCTGAGGCAGGGATGTCTTGTATCTAAGGCCTCATTCATTACCTTTCAGTATCTGAACGGGGCCTACAGGAAGGCTGGGGAGGGACTACTAACAAGGTCTTGTAATGACAGGACGAGGGGGAATGGGTTTAAATTGGTGGAGGGCAGATTTGAACAGGATGTTAGGAGGAAGTTCTTTACAGTGAGAGTGGCGAAGCACTGGAACAGGTTGCCCAGGGAAGTTGTGGCTGCTCCCTCCCTGGATGTGTTCAAGGCCAGGCTGGATGAGGTCTTGAGTGACCTGATCTAGTGGGAGGTGTCCCTGCCTATGGCACAGGGGGGTTGGAACTGGATGATCTTTGAGGTCTCTTCCAACCTAAACCATTCTATGATTCTATGATTCAACCTGGCCTCGAACACCCTCAGTAAGGAGGCTGCCAAAATCTCCCTGGGCAGCCTATTTGTGAGTGAGCCTGACTAGAAGCAGGTGAAGGTTTCTGTACAACTGTTAACACTCCATCTATGCTGCTCAGAACATGGCAATGTTCTCTTCTCTTCAAACATGTCAGTATTTCCTGTAGATGAACAGATTAAGGAGCTCAGACAGAAAAAGCAACAGCTCTGCTTTTCCTCAGCTACACTTTGGTGAGCATGACTCATCAGCTTGGATACCTTCACATGCACTCCTCAAGGAGAACACATGCAGCTAACTCACAAGACTGGGAGATGCTATACAGACTGCTCTTGCATCCCTAAGGAAACACAGATGGTTACATGCATTTTATCTGTTTTATTTACTTGTCTAAAGAACCACCACTATTGAAAAGTGATGACTGTTTTGCTTGGTGGCTAAAAGCACACATTTCTTAGAAGGAACAAACATTAACAAAACATATGCATGTCTTGGGTGCCTAGAACTCAAGCTACTGTAAACTGAAGGAAAAAAAAAACCACCATGGAAACAAAATTACCTTACAGTGGGTGCTGTAATGATTCCTATGAAGAGAATTCTTCCCCAGCTTAAAGGGTGGCTTGCTTGGAACACAAAGATGTGTTTCAAAAAGAATGTGTTCAACTCAGTCAGCTAGGGGGAAAAAAAAAAGGAGGAAGTTAGTTAACAGTAACTAACAGTTACTGTTGAAGTAACTTTTAATGACATACTCCAGCAAATGTGCTAAGATTAATACAGAAACTAAACCATGGAATGAAAGTTTTTTGTGCTGCTGTTTAGATTGAAGATTTTAGAAAATCTAAGATTTCTGCTCTAGGACAAGCAAGGGATATGCAAATAAAAAAATTTATTACCCCCTAGAGATGAAAGTATTTGCTCTCTTTCCAGAAACCCAGGAACCAGATATTAATTCATACTGCAGAGGGTTTCTTCATATCCCAAATCAAGTATGAATGAGAAGTAAATTTGGTAGAGGAGCAGAAGAGAAGGAAAAAAGACAAAAAGTTATAGTTATAGTTATAGTTGGGATGTATTATGAAGTTTTGCTGGATTGAGGCCAGAATGTGGAGTATCAGTGTTCATTCAGCAGCCAGTGGGGAAGAAAAACAACAACCAAAAAACCCAACCCCCGCTTCCCCCCAAAAATCTCATCCAACAAACCCAAAACCCCACCCCAAAGCCTCACTATCTAGCAGTTTTTAAACCTCTATTCATTGCAAAGAGCAACCTGTAACATTTCAGGTTTTTCCATGGAGTCTGTAATTCCACTCCTGAGCTATCAACAATGCCCTGACCAATTCAGTGTTACAGAACCAGGGTTGCAAAAACCATTTAAGATCTTTGAGTCCAACCATCATCCTAGCACTCTCATGACCACGAAACCATGTCCCCAAGAGGCATCTCCACAGGTTTCTTGAACACCTCCAGCGATGGGGCCTCCACCAGCCTTCTGGGTAGCCTATTCCTATCTCTGACCACTCTTGCAGCAAAGACATTTTTCCTAATCTCCAACCCAAACCTTCCCTAGTGGATCTTGAGGCCATTTCCTCTTGTTCTATCACCTGATACTAGGGAGAAGAGACCAACCCCTGTCTCATTTCAGCCTCCTCTCAGGGAGTTGTAGAGAACAATGAGGTCTCCTCTCCTCCAAACTAAATCACCCCAGGTCCCTCAGCTGCTCCTCACCATCCCTGTTCTCCAGATCCTTCACCAAACTTTGTTGTCACCACAACAGGTGCACTCTACTAACTTATCAGTTCATCTGTGTATTTCAATGACAGCCACAGACTGCAGTAGAATATCTCCTAGCCAAATGCAGTCAAGATGTAACTGAACTGATGGTAGCTTTGATTTCACAGGAATTATTTCTTACCTGCCAAATGATCATGAAAAGGTAGATTCCAGCCACTCTTTGAAATGAAGACTTAGGGTCAAACCAGCGGACATAGGTCCAGCTGGCTGGGGTGAACTGTAAGACAGCTCTTTTGATTTTCCCTGTAGTTGTGTGAATATCCCTAGGGGAAAAAAAAAAAAAAAAAAAAGAGAATGGCTGGAGTAAATACAAGGAACGTGCAAAGGAATTTAAAAAAATAAAAATAAAGGCTCTAAGCATGTTACTGATGTTTCACATTTTTACCCTGAGATCTTCAGGCAGACCTGAGTACAAGGCTAGGATGAATGAAGACATCTCATCTATAAAGTATTCCAGTCAGGGTGCATTCTGATACAAGAATTCAGCTAACTACAAATCATATCTAGCATTCTCTCCAGGCAGGAAAATTAAAAAGGATTGTGATTCTGCAACCCATCCTGGAATAATCTATAAGGTTCCTGCTGACACTGCTCTTATCCCAAACTCCTTGTCCTAGAGCTCAGTGACATCAGATTCATTACACATTCATTGCACAAGGGGCTGGCTCACACAGGTTTGAAGATATTGCCCTCGGGCACACATCACCCCCGCTGTGTTGGTATCTTCCAGGGATGTAATAGCACACTGAAAAGCCAAAAGGCTCTGAAATTTGCTTTTGGAAGGGGGTGTGAATGGAGGTTCCGAAGAGAGGTGTGTTACTGGTTCTTGCTCTTGATAACGTTAATTTGGGTGAGCAACAGCACCCAAAGGACAGGGAGTCTTAGAAAAACTCAGTTTCCTTCTCTGAAGGAAGACCAGGGGGGTTAGAAGTCAGTTTTCATCCTGTTATCATTCAGATTTGATATTTCTGATACCTGTGGTTTTTTAGGCTAGTGGGATCTTAGGTTGGGAGGACCTCCCAGTCTTTAACATCTGTGTCTATGTAATGCAGAAAAGAAAAAGAAAATAAAAGGGCACATGCAAAAAGCTTCTTATTTTACGCAGCAACTTATTCATTTAAAAGAACAGGAAGAAAAATTATCCCACAGAGACAGGACAGACCAGTCCTGTCATAGATGTTCTGCTGTTTAAACCTTCAGTGAACTCTCTGAAAACATCAGCTCTGTAACACTCATTATCCCTACCAGACTGAAATACAAGAAAATTGAACTGATGAGACCAAAGGCTGAATGGTTCTCAGAGCAATTAACCTTGTGAGGAAGAAAATAATACAGAATACAGATATTCATGCAGGGTACAAGTTTGGAAGTGAAGATTTGAGCTCAGTTTCTATCATTGCCATTGATCCTGGTTCATCTATACCACTGGCATGGTGATGGCAACCATGCTTGCCACCAACTGGCACAGAAGACAGGAGAGGGCCTAAAAGCTATGAAGAAACCATAGCCTGGACAGCTAGAAACTGACACTGAGCCACAAGCTGTGGCTCTTTCATGCAGCAAATGCTGCTTTAGTTGGCAATTAACTCTATTTCAGAGGGTGACCACAGAGTAAGGCAATTCGCAGCACAGGTACCAATCACAACTTGTGCTGACAGTTGCCACTGATGCCTCATCAAGGTAAGCCCAAATCTAGTTTGTGTAATGAGAAGCTGACAGTTGCAACTCCGACACCTCATCAAGATGAGCCCAAATCTAGCTTGCATAACGAGAAAACAATTAGAAAGTGGTTTGTCTATTGCCTTCGTCAAAGCTTTACTTGTAAAAAAAAAAAAACCAAAAAATCAAGTAAAAATGCATAGTACTTTATATTTTCATTTGGCATCAACACTTGGAACTTCAGATTGCAAACTGAAATTATAAATACGAAGTGGTATTAACGAGTATCTGCTTTTCCAGGAGCAGCATTGCAAGATGGATTTTGAACATTAGAAATAAACTGCTTGCATCCTTAGCACGTGCAGATTACAGGCCCTTTATACACCACGTGCATTCTACACAGGCAAAGGAGAACAGTTGCTTTTTTTTCCACAACACAACAGCAAACATAATGTTTATCAAGCTTTAATTTAGACCTACTTGAAGCTTGCCCAGTGATAGGTCCTCATCTCCAAGAAACGACAAACTACCATGCCCAACCAGATGCCACCCCCGTTACAAAGCAGGATGTCCAAAATTACTTGATCCCACCAGCACTCAGCAAAGTTAGGCAGAAGGTGCATGAAGAAGAGCTACAGGATACAGCAAAAAGATTCTGGGTGAGGAACAACACAGAATTCATTCATTTTTTAAACATACATTAAAAAAAAAAAAATCAGCTTTTTTTCACATGTACTTTCAGATATGAACCACCACCACCACTAAAATTTGATGGGCATCCTTCCATTCACTTTGGAAGACCTTGGGCAGACCCACACACTGCCTCATGCAGTCTGTTTTTAAACACTCCCAAGGACACTGACTCTACCACCTCCCCAGGCAGCCCATTCCAATGCCAATCACTCTGACAAGAGATTCTTCCTAACATTCAGCCTAAACCTGCCCTGGCACAGCTTGGGGCTGTGTCCTCTCATTCTGTCCCTGGTTGCCTGGGAGAAGAGACCAACTCCACCTGGCTACAGCCTCCCTTCAGACAGTTGTAGAGAGCAGTGAGGTCTGCTCTGAGCCTCTTCTTCTCCAGGCTGCACACCCCCAGCTCCTTCAGCCTCTCCTCACAGGGCTGTGCTCCAGCTCCCTCACCAGCCTTGGTGCCCTTCTCTGGACACACTCAAGCACCTCAATATGTTTCTCAAATTGAGGAGCCCAGAACTGGACACATTAGTTAAGGTGGTGCCTAACTAGTGCCAGTACAGGGGCAAAAGGACTTCCCTAGTTCTGCTGGCCACACTATTCCTGATACAGGCCAGGATAGGATACCATTTGCCTTCTTGGCCAGCTGGGCACAGTGCTGGCTCATGTTCAGCTGCTGTCAACCAAAACAGGTTTTGAGAAGGAACTCCTGGCATCAGTATTTTCCAACTCAGAAGTTTAATTTTAGACAACTAAACCTGGGCTGCATCAGAAGAAGTGTGGCCAGCAGGTCGAGGGAGGTGATTCTCCCCCTCTACTCTGCTCTGGTGAGACCCCACCTGGAGTACTGCATCCAGTTCTGGAGCCCCTATTACAAGAGGGATGTGGACATGCTGGAGCATGTCCAGAGAAGGGCCATGAGGATGATCAGAGGGCTGGAGCAGCTCTCCTGTGAGGACAGACTGAAAGAGTTGGGGCTGTTCCGTTTGGAGAAGAGGAGGCTCCAAGGTGACCTTCTTGTGGCCTTCCAGTATCTGAAGGGGGCCTACAAGAAAGCTGGGGAAGGACTTTTTAGGCTATCAGGGAGTGATAGGACTAGGAGGAATGGAGCAAAGCTGGAGGTGGGAAGATTCAGACTGGATGTGAAGAGGAAGTTCTTCACCATGAGAGTGGTGAGACCCTGGAATGTGTTGCCCAGGGAGGTGGTTGGGGCTCCATCCCTGGAGGTGTTTAAGGCCAGGCTGGGTGAGGCTCTGTCCAGGGTAGGGTGTCCCTGCCCATGGCAGCAGGGCTGGAACTAGATAATCCTTGTGGTCCCTTCCTACCCATACTGATTCTGTGATTCTATGAAACCCTTACCTGTGTTTCTGAGCTATAAATTCCTTGTCAGATGAACTACTCATTCTCATGGCTGCAAGCTCGATAGAAAACTGGGATTTCAAAGGCTAAACTCAGCTGCTTACATCTACACTCTTTAAGTGTGACAGGTTTGACTATGATGTCCTAAGAGCTGATATAAAATGGATTTTTCTTTTCCCCCCTCTCTGAATTGTGCAATTTAAGAATAACATTAAATTAAACTCCTTGTTTTAGAAAGAGCTCTTTAGATTTTAGGTGACTTCTATTCTACTAACCAAGCTCTACGGTACATGCAAATAAAAATATTTAGAGTAGCAATTAATCAGCTTGAATCTTTAAATCAGATCTGACAATAAGGACCAGTGGTCCAAGCAACACTCATCAAGCTGCTTGATGATGAATCAAGTGAAGTATGTTTTGTTGGGTTTTTTTTAATCCAAAATAGGGTTTGAAATTGCCAACTGTCAGATGACTTAGCAGCTGCTTGGGAGAACTGTAGTAAAGCTAGATAACAAAAACAAGTCAGTGGTCCTTCAAACTGTGGTGCAAGGTGATACACTGCATGTGAACTAGCTTAGATCCAGGTCTAGTAAAACAATGAAGTAATTAAAATCACATTTTTAGGTCAGTAAACAAATACACTAGGCCTATGGTGTGCAGTTGAACAAAGGAAGGGCTATGTGATCTGGCCTCACGACAGAAAACCACTGCATAGCGTCTTGCCATTCCATGTAGATCCTCACACCTTCCTCAGAGATGCCTCACCTCTGTGTCACTGTGCATTATGCACAGCTGTATACAATGCTCAATACTGTTATATTTGGGGTAAGTGGATCATGATAGCAAACCTGTACCTGGCTGGACTGTCTGCAAAGGCCTGCAGCAGTAGGACAAGGGGCAATGGTTTGAAATGAGAGAAGAGCGGATTTAGATTGGATGAGAGGAACAAGATCTGCACCATGAGGGTGGTGGAACACTGCAACAGGTTTCTCAGGGAGGTGGCTGAGGCCACATCCCTGCAGATATTCAATGTCATGCTCAGCAAGATTCTGAACAACCTGATCTAGTGGAGGATGGCCCTGTTCACTGGAGGGGGCAGTTGGACTAGATGACCTTTGGAGGTTCCTTCCAACCCAGATTGCTCTGAATCAGGAAATACTAGTCAGTACCTGAAGGAGCAGGAGTGTTGATTCCACAACAGCATATAAACAAATTACAGATGGCAGACTTCCTTCCTGTTCAAGTACTAAGTCACTTAAATACCTGAATACCAGCTTGGTGTTGTTCACTGGTTGTTCACTACACAGAATCACAGAATATCAGGGGCTGAAGTGACCTCAAAAGCTCATCCAGTCCAACTCCCCTGCCAGAGCAGTATCACCTAGAGCAGTTCACAGAGGACTGCATCCAGGCAGGTCTTGACTATCTCCTGAGAGGGAGACTCCACAACCACTCTGGGCAGCCTGTTCCCAGTGAAAAAATTCCTCCTCACGTTTACATGAAACTTCCTATGAATCAACTTCCACCCAGTGCCCCTTGTCCCATCATTTGGCATCACCCAGCAGAGCCTGGCTACAGCCTCTTGGCGCTCACCCTTCACATTTTTATAAACGTGAATAAGGTGACCTCTCAAGCTCCTCTTCTCCAAGCAGCAGAGCCTCAGCTCCCTCAAGCTCTCCTCATAAGACAGATGTTCCACTCCCTTTAGCATTTTTGTGGCTCTGTGCTGGACTCTTTCAAGCAGTTCCCTGAGGTCTTTCTTGAAGTGAGGGGCCCAGAACTGGACACAATATTCCAGATGTAGCCTCACAGGGGCAGAATAGAAAGGCAAGGGAACCTCTCTCAACCTACTAATCATAGCCTTTCTAATCCACCCCAGAATGCCATTGGCCGCCTTGGCCACCAGGGCACATTGCTGGTTATCCACTAAAATGTAAATCTATACTGAGAACTAGTCAGGCACCATTCTAGTAACGTTCCCAATTCCCCCAAGGAGCACTCCAGTCTGCTACTTTTGCTTACAAGAAAGAGGAATGTGTGGCCTACCTCAGTCAGCTCCCAGGTGATGCTAATAGTCCAGCACAGCCCATAGCTGCGGATCAGCAAAGCCTTCATCGCCCAGCCCCAGAAATGCCCAAAAGCAAATATATCAAAATGGCTGAGGATTCTCTCCCAGGTGATAACGTGACAGTTAACAGCATACTCCTGTTAATTAAGAAGATAACAATTTAACCAACAAAAAAACTCTCTCCATCAACAGGTAACTTCGGAAAAGCCTAGAGTGAAGAAAGGTCCTTCTGTCCAGCTCAACATATCTGAAATTATAAGGATGTTCAAATAAGCATTAACGGACGTTAAAATAAGCTTAAAAAGATGTTCAAATAAGCATTACAGGACATCAAAATAAGCATTATTTCACTTTCTTAGCCTTCTAAGCTGTGCAGGAAGACTTCCAATATTAAGACTCAGTGTTATCACAGCACAGCTCTGATTTCAAGGCAGCTACAACAGATCTTAGTGCCTGAAGAAGCACTTTATTGCTTACATGACAAAGGAGCTGCAGGAGCAACGAAATAAAGATTAACTAAAATCAATAATAACTAAAATCAGTATTAATCAGGAATCAATATAAATCACAATCAATAATTAATAATCAACAATAAAAATAAAATTCAATAACAACAAAAAATAATAAATATCATTGACAGTAAAAACCAATAATAGAGTAAAATAATAATTAAAAATAAAAATCAATAACTAAAATCAGTAATAAAATAAAATTAATAAAACAATAAAATCAAGAACAATAAAAACAACACACTAAACATAATAATAATAAAAGTATATAATAATCAAATTCAATAATAAGAATCAATAATAATAAGCATCAACAATAACAAAAATCTGTAATTATTTTATAATCATTAACATATTTTAAATCAATTAAATAAAAAATCAGTAATAATAAACCCAGCAAACAATACTCCAAAAAATAGTTCTTTGTTTTCCTTTGGGGGGGGGTCTTGATTTGAAACCCTTTCCTATTTTCATGCTGGCTGCTGTTCTGATGCTGGCTGCTGATCAAATTTCGCTCTTCTGTGGCTAACTGCCTCCACCCAACAAGTGGGTCATCTCTGTGTTCATTTAAGAATCATTTGTGGTTTCTTTTCCTTGCGGAAGCAGTTACCCAGACCATAACAAAGTACAGTCACAGGGTTAAATTTAAAAACTCAACACCAAAAAAAAAAAAAAAAAAAAAAAA
>VWZI01006080.1:53322-134525 GCA_013396835.1 Psilopogon haemacephalus
AAGGAGCCTGTATGCAGCCTGCACCATCAATCAACTGATGTAAGCTTAGTGCACTGTAAAGATTCCATTCCCCATTAGGTGCTCCAGGGCAGGAGATTGCAGTCACTGCCAATCAGGTGCTGTAGTTTGCATATGCAGTAAACTTCTGTTTGCCAAAAGCAGTCGGTGCAGTTCCTTACTGGAGACATGATTCCAGTAACAGCAGTAACTGCAACAGGTAAGCACAGTGTACAGCTGTGCAAACTAAGGGTAAGGAATTTGGCAGTCTGGAATTTGATGGGACAGTGAATAGCTGAAGACTTCCAACTTTTGCTTCTCCCCACACTAATCCTCAACTGCTCACACCCTCATCTACCTGCCTCCCAACACACCTCATACACTCCTCCCAGGCCTCTATTATCTGAATGCCCTGTGCTAGTGTCCCCACCTGAAGGTGAATTCTCTTTGTACTGAAACTCTTTGCATGCTGTTCAACAGGCAGAAGTACAAACCCAGCTTTCCATACAACTCCAAATCATGGTCTGTGGAAGTAATTTCCCAACGGCAACCTCACCAGTACTTAGCTGGGTGGCTGGAAGGCAGCAGAGCCCTGCAGTTGCTGTACCTGGATTTCCGAGTATTCAGTAGCATGTCAGTAATCTCCTAAGCTCAGAGCAGTAAGGCAAGTTTAAAATTCTTTGACTGCAGCATCATGCCATCAAAGAAACCCACCTGATCTGGGACACATACACCATACAAGCCCCTTTTAGATGCTACCTTGCTAAGTCTCAGTATCTACGCTCATATCTGTTATTTCAAAGAACCCAAAGATACCCTGCTGCAAGCATCTCCCAGTCCTGACTGCACACCCATTTGGCCCCATGCACTAGAAAGGCTACAGACAAGATTGCTTTTCACAACTGATTTCAACATAAAGAAATAGGAGCTGACACAAAAGGTCTACTGACTGTCAAAAGTAGGAAACAAACCTGCTTTGTTCATGTCAGCAAATTCAGATTTATCCCCTCCCACCCATGTAAAACACATCTAAGGCAGCCAAAATGTCCAGTAAGGTACCATGAATACATACCATAATATCTGCTTCCCTTGTTGCATACCGAAGATTAGGATCCAGCCAGTACATTACTGCTTTGACCTGCTCGAAGTTAAGGAAGAGCACGAACACCAGGAACAGAAAATAGAGCACACTGAGTCCTGCAAAAAGACTCAGCTTTAGAATTATGTTCAGTCATATAACATCTTGGGACAGACAGTCCAAAAAGCTGCTTTCAAGCTGCTGCTCTACACATGCCCTGCTTGCACAAGTGAGTTTTCTACATGCGGTGGCTGCACGCAAAAAACGTTCAGGAATACAAGTCATGCTAATCTCTGAGTGCTCAGCACTTCAGATCTCCTCCTGTTTTGAACAAAATCAGTCTAACCAGTGCAGGTTGTGATCAGAAAGCTCTTTAGTAAGAGATACACTGGGGGCTCAGGATTGGATTATCTCTGTCTCTTTGATCTATGTTTTCTCAATCTCACTAATGCAAGTCTCTGTCTGTAGATGCAGATTTCAGCAGAGATTACACCAGGCAAATTTTGAGCTCCGCTGGCAATAAAGAGCAGTTATAAGCTAATGGATATTTAGTTACTTCTGTGAGTTGGGAAATTTGCTGTTTGAAGCTTTTAAAGATCAAGATCATTATGATTTGTTTTCACACCATCATAAATTACATTTGGGACTACTACCTCTCTCTTCCCAAAGTCCAAGTGTGGATTTCTTGTTTAAAAAGAAGAACTTTAAAGAAGTTTCCAGTCCCAGGTGCCCTGCTGTAGGTAGATGAAGCTGCTACTGGAAACATATTTTTATAGTATTCACAAGTTCATAGATCAATAAGACCACACTTGGAAGAGGCACACAAACACTATTTCCATAATTTAGAACTCAAACTTACTTGTGTCCTGCAGCAATGTCATGGAAAGCAGAAAGATTAATGTGAAAAAAACTTAGTATCTGCCAACCAAAATAAACTACAGCAACTCTAAAAGGACATTTTAAAATTAAATCAAATCTCACATGATATATGCTAGAAAACAAGTGTAGTTCAAGCACACACAGGGGCAGGAAGTGCACCTACTGTCCTCTGCAGCACAGCCGGTGCAAGCAGAAGCCACACTACAAGAAGCGGGAAAGGGTGCATCTTGAAATGCTGAGGACACACTACTCCTGCCTTTCATCTACTGAACAGTCTGAGACCTCAAGTGTGACTAAATAAGCCATGCCAGAATATTGTGTCCAGTTCTGGGCCCCTCACTTCAAGAAGGACCTCAGGGAACTGCTTGAGAGAGTCCAGCACAGAGCCACAAAGCTGCTGCAGGCAGTGGAACATCTCTCTGCTGACGACAGGCTGAGGGAGCTGGGGCTTGGAGCAGAGGAGCCTCACAGCTGTGCTCGTTCATGCTGGTAGAGATGTGCAGTGCAGTGTCAGGAGGACGCAGCCAGGCTCTGTTCAGGGATGGGCAAGGACAGGACAAGGGGCTCTGGGTGCAAGCTGGAGCAGAGGAGGTGCAAGGGGAACAGAAGGGAAAACTTTTTCACTATGAGGGTGCCAAAGCCCCAGAGCTGACTGATCAGAAAGGTTGTGGAGTCTCCTTCTCTGGAGACTTTCCAAACCTATCTGGATGTGTTCCTGCTCTAGGTGATCCTACTCTGGTAGGGAGGTTGGACTGGATGATCTCTGGAGGTCCCTTCCAATCCCTAACGTTCTGTGATTCTGTTGCTCTTGAGTTTTCCATGCAGCCTTTTCCCAAAAGTACAGGTGTCTGGCAGTATCAGCATTGGGAATTACCTTTTTTATATTGTCATTTGCTAGAGTCTGACACGAGAAGCAGGCCCTGTGTTTCCTAATCTTCACAAGGAGAAGGATTCTTTAACCAGTGCTATCCACCCAGCTTTATCCCCTCAATGTCAACAGACAAGTAACCAGCTACTTTAGAAAGCTATTTATTTTTAGCTGCACAAGGCAGCAGGAGACAGAAACAGTCTCCTTAAAAAGATCAGTAGATCAGACTTTAAATGTGTCCAACTCCTTGCAAATGGACTTGAAGTCTAGGATATGATCTTTGAACCCTGAATTGCTTCAAAATAAAATCCCTCAAGCTTTTTGCCACATCATTCAGATGTTTAAGGAGCAGAATTTCACTCAGCATGTTCTATAATTAACAGAATTATTTTCCAAACTGGGAATGCAACTAACACAGCTGTTTTTGCTGAAATTCTAAGTTAAGAATACTAAAATATACATGATAAAAATATTAATAAATGTAAGTTAAGCTACACAAAGACACAATTTAATAAGCATATTTTACCAATATTGAAAAGAAGCATCCTATCAAATTTGATTTAATCAGAAGTTATAAAAACCCAAACCTTTTTCAGGTAGGAAAAGATGGCAGTGTGAGGGCTGTGAGGGAAGATTAGGAAGCACAAGTACAAAAGAAGACTAAAATAGAATATCAAAATCAATGATCCTTTTCTGGTGACTTAATCACAGAATGCTAGGGGTTGGAAGGGACCTCCAGAGATCATCCAGTCCAACCCCCCCTGCCAGAACAGGATAACCTAGGGTGGTGGTCCATCCAGATGGTTTTGAAGATCTCTACAGAAGGAGGCTCTACAACCATATTGGGCAGTCTGCTCCAGGACTCTGTCAGGCTCACTGCAATGAAGACTTTTCTCATGTAGAGATGGAATTTCCTGTGGTTGAGTTTATGTCCATTACTCCTCATCCTATCCTTAGGTATCTCTGAAAAGAGCCTGGCTGCATATTCCTTACAGCCACCTTTCAGATATTTGTAGGCACTGATAGGGTAGCCCAAGGTCTCTCAGCTCTTCCTCATAAGAGAGATGTTCCAGTCCTTTAACTATCCTCTTAGTTCCCCACTGAACTCTCTCCCTGTCACTCTTGACCTGGGTACAATATTCCAGATATGATCTAACTAGGGCTAAGTAGAGGAGGAGAAGAACCATCCTTGACCTGCTGGACACACTTTTCTTAATGCACTCAAGTATACCATCAATCTTCTTGGCCACAAGGGTACACTAATGCAGAGTAACTACAATGGCATTCCCAAACATAATTAAGAACAGATTATAAACAACTGTTCAGAAGTGGGAGGGAAGTGACACGAAACATAATTGTGCATCAAAATTGTGTTTAATGACAATTCCATTCATCTGAAGATGATGCTTCCTGAAGAAGCACTGAAAAAAAAAAAAGAAAAAGTTCAGGAACCCAACTTAAACTTACCAAAAACCATTCTCCAAATTGCAGGGTGGGGACGTGTAAAAGGTCCTGTGGACAGGAAACAAAAGAAGCCTGTTAGGAGACAGTCAATATGGACCACATAATCATTTTGTAGTTATCTCATACGCATATTTGACCTGGGCATGGATCAGTTATGCAAACTATGTAACACACTTAGACTCTGTTTTAAAAAAAACAAACCAACCCAACCAACAAACCAAAAAAAAAAAAAAAAACACCCCACAAAAAAACCCCCACCAAACCCAAAACCCCAACACCCAAAGCAAGCAGTCACAGGAGGACGTCAACATTTTCTATTATCCTTATGGAGCTGTTTCCAAAACAGTAACATGCTGTTTGCTCAGCGTATCTCAGGTGTCACGTGAGGATCTCTTCATCTGCTTTCTAGACTACAGCTCACACAAGTTTTGCTCCCAATGAAGTCATCCAATCCAAATGTCAGTGTGGTAATAAAGAAACATGGTGCTTAGTCTTCAGATGACCATGGAATGTCAGCAAACAGACTTCCTAAAACTTCCAAACTGGGTATCATCTAACAGAAAAGAAGGAAGGCATCTATGCTCTTTACCAGACCAACTATTACTTACTGCAGAGCCAGCCATAAACTGACTTAATTAGACTAGAAACCTCTCAGGTATTGTGAAAAGCAGAGAAGATTAAGTCTAGTGAAATAAGAAAGCCTCTACACATGAATCATATGTGGAGGTATCAAGAAGTGGCTGAACAAATCTCAGCACAGACTGCAGACTACTTTCACCACTACATACACAAAGCTCATTTTCCTCTGGCATTCAGTCTTTCAGGGTTTCTGAAAAGCATGGGTTCATGATATTTAAGATGGGAGAAAAATACAGCCCAAACTACAAAGCTGCCCTGAGCACAATCACTGTTTTGTTTTTTTTACTGAGCACTGCCAAACCTGAGATGGTTTAGCTCTGACCCAAGAATTAAGTAGAAACTAAACAGATAGTAAATTTAAAGACCAAACACCAAGAAGACAGAATCTCCACAGAATCAGTTTACCTTTTTTTGCACTTTCTGCTCCTCACACAAAAACTTTTGTCCAGTTTTAATTTCTACTGAGCAACTGTCATTTTACACTGTGATATGACTTCTACAATTCCTAACCATCACCACTTCTGGTGATTTATGTGTTAGAACTCTAAGAATTTGTAGAATGACACTTCTGTTAAAATTCACTGGGGCAGACTCTTTTCAACATTATTTAAAGGTCTAGCAACATCATTATGTAGCAATCTGAGCTGCAGCTGCACCCTTACAAATAAAGGCACTGATTCTGAAAGCCTAACTTCCTTATTAGATAACAATAAAATGCAAGTTCTTTACAGTTTCTCTTTATCTCCACTCAGTATGGTTGCAACCCATTTTTCAGCTGTTCCTTAACATACAGGAAGAGTCAAGGAAAAGAAATTAAATATTAAAAGTGGTACCTTAGTTAAAAAAAAATATATATATAGTGGCAATAACAAGAAATTCACATCTTACAAAAGTATAAACATTATAAACCTACTCACCATTGGGAAAAGCTAGAACACTGATGATTAGAAAGAAGAAAATCACAGAGAGGATACCCCTCCAAATATTATCCTCTGGGACAGAATCATCCCTGAAGAGACAGACAACATTAAAGTGTTAAAGTGCATTAGAAGGATGAATTTGAAAGGCTCTGAAGACACCATATTACTTAAATAAAGAGCACATGGAAATAAGTATAAGAAATAGGCACACTGGTTGTAGAATAGATCAAGCCAGCAACTGCTCTGCACTTCTGGGTACCTGTTTCTTGTAAGAGAGTTAAAGATATGACTAGTACGTGCCAGCCATAAGCATTGTTGCAAGTCAATGTAGAAACAATGACTAAACTTTAACAAAAAGCAAAGTCTTCCCCCTTCAACGTTCACAGAAACATCATTAAAAGTACTTTCACACAGCAAACAGAAACCTAACCAAAACTCTCATTTCCCTCTGCTGTTTGGGCGCTGCTCACAATCTCCTTCACTTTCCTCAGCCTCTTCACAATGCCAAATGCTTGAGGTGAGCGCAGAGATTGCCATCAGCCTTTCGAAATAATGACTACACAGCACAGAATCCACCTATAGGAGAGACAGCAAAACTTAAAAGGAAAAAATATTGCTTTTAGATCTATTATGCCAGAACTATTAATAAAATACCAGGTGTGATTTGTGCTACTGCCATGTGGACAGAAACCCAAAAACTGAGTTTGCACTGCCAAGGCAAACTTGACTGAGCTCTTCCTCCTTTTTAGGCAGGTAGAATCTATTCTACAGCAGTGAGATTAACAAANAACAAAACCCACACACTCCAAAAAACATAAAACCCAACCACTCCACACCCAAGCTTCTAGGGTACTTCAGTAACACAAACAGAAACAACTCCCAGACTACCAGAATACACACAGCTAGCATTTCATAACTTACCACTCACCACAAATAAAACTCAAATGTTACTATCAAGCTAATTTCCAGGTACTTAGGATCAGTTTATCTATTTAAATACATTCCTTTATTTAGTCTCCACTCACAAAACCAAAACCTTCCCAGTAAACTTCATAGAGAGAGAAATCTCTTCCTAGCAAAGCCATTTATCACATTTCTGGTCGGTTCTGTGACAGCTTAAGTCCACTTCACAGCAGATACTTGCTACAGTTATCAAATATTTCTCACTTGGCCAAATTACTTCCCTTTTCCCTCAAAACTGAACTTCTAACAGCTCCACAGCAGACTTTCATCATTGTGAGACATTTAAGCACTGTATTACTTTAACTGTATGGCAGAAAAAAGAACATTAAAAATGAATGGTTTCTCTGCAAGCCTCAGGGACTCCCCACAGCAGCTCAGTCCAAGATTTCCCAGACATGAAACCAGCAGCCAGGATTGTACAGGGTGGCACTTTACACCAGCTGTGAGTTCCAAGTTCCAGATCTTAACTCTAGCTCCCTTGGCAGTTTCAAGAGCCTCATGCCATCCAGCACACATCTCAGCCAGAGCTGGGGGCTCTGATGGCTCAGACAGCAAAACTATGTTCCTGTTTTAGCACATGCAAATAAAACACATGCTCAGAGCTGTCACAGATGCCACCAAGCTGAGGGACTTTCTTTTTTTGACAGAATAGATTACCACAGTCACATCATTGTGCTATTCAGCATGGCCAAGAAAGAAGTGAAAGATGCACTGATCATTTGTCATCATTTGTCAAGCCAGAAGGGCAGAAGCACAGAACAATAAGGGTTAGAAGTGACCTCAAGAAATCAAGTCTAAATGCCTTGCCAGAGCAGCATCACCTAGGGCAGGCCATACAGGAAGACATCCAGGTGGGTTTAGAAAGTCTCCAGAGGAGACTCCACAACCTCTCTGGGCAGCCTGCTTCAGGGCTCCAGCACCCTCATCATACAGAAGTGTCTCCTCATGTTGAGGTGGAACCTCCTATCACTGGGCACCACCAAAAAGAGACCAACAACTCGATCCTGGCACTTAGCCCTCAGATATTTATAGTCATTGATCAGATCCCCTCTCAGGCTTCTTCTGTCCAGACTAAACATCCCCAGGGCTCCCAGCCTTTCTTCATAGCAGAGATGAGTTCAAGTCTGCCCGTCCTTGTAGCTCTCTGTTGGACACTCTCCAGCAGTTCCCTGTCCCTCTTGAACTGGGGAGCCCAGAACTGAACAAAATATTCCAGATGTGGTCTAACTGGGGCTGAGTAAAGGGGAAAGAGAACTTCCTGCAACCTGCTGGCCACACTCTCCTTAATGCACCCCAGTACACCATTTGCCTTCTTGGGCACCAGGGCACATTTCTGTCCCATGGAGAACTTATTATCAACCAGAACTCCAAGGTCCTTCTTTGTGGAGCTGCTCTCCAGCAGGTCAACCCCTAGCCTGTACTGCTACTTGATTTTGTTCCTCCCCAGGTGTAGGGCTCTTCATTTGTCCTTACTGAACTTCACCCAGCTCTCAGCCTCTCCAGATCTCATTGGATGGCAACACAGGATTCTGAGTACCACTCAGTTCCAGGAAAACCATCCTAGCCACAGTGCCCGTGCCCCAAAACCAACAAAGATGTTGTATGCAGGGTTAAACTGCATTTCACTGCAAGTCAGAGGCAGAGGTTCTTCATTTCAGCTTGCAGATTTCTTTCAAAAGGGCAGACATTCCTGCCAGAGGCAGGCAAAAAAAGTGAGAACAAGAGATTTGCTACTGTGCAAGAGTTAGGAAAAGAACTCCAGCATTCGCCTGGAAGAATTATTTTTTTAAATACTAGAAGAAACAGGGAACCAAAATAACTGTTGGAGGAAAGACACAATCACAGCAATCAGGAAAATGTGTTAAATTATCTCCTCACTTAGCCTTTAGAATTGTATGCTAACTTTGAAATTCATGCTTCCAAAACATGGTTTCTAATAAAAACTCCCCCTATTTGAATCCCTTTACCAGCACGTTTGTCAATTCTGTGGCCTTTTGGAGAAAAAATAATTAAAAAGAAACAAAGCACAGCCTTTTTGTCTCTCTCCTGCTCTTCTCCTTGCTCTGGAGCACTACACTATGCTGGCACATTACCAAAGCTGTAAACCCGTAAGTTATTGCATCATAAATTTAAAAAAGATTATATTCAACTGAAGAAAAAATAGCTGGGACACTAAATTTAGAGTGTGCTTGGGAAAAAGAAATCTCTCAAACTCCCCAAAACAAATTCAAATGCATCACAATGCAGTTTAATCAGCTTCATTAATTAAGGAATGCAAAAGACATCCTGCATCCTTACAGGTCTTACTCCTGCTTCCATAATCCCTTGCAGCCCCACACCAGAAGCTACTAATCCATTTCCTTCCTCAGTCCTCTTTCTGCACTCCACAAAATATCACCTTCAGCAACAACCTGTCTGATGGTTGTGACCTTGGTTGCCTCCAGGCTCAGAGAAGGCCACATATCTCTCTCCAGGAAAAAAGAGGCCAGGGAAAGCTAGAGGCACTCCACACCTCCACTCCAGGGTGTAGCCTGCAAGCAGAGGAGACGTCCGGCTCATTCAGCAGGCAATAGCCAAGGCAGCTGCAGTCACTGTCAAAAACACTAGAAAGAGAAGCTTTAAAAGGCAGAATACCCTCTACTACCCACTTGGACATGGAAAAGTTAAACACACTCACATGTCTTTTTCTGGGTGATGGCTATTATTATTGCTACCTGAAGATTACTTCTATCTGAAGTTCAGCTTCACCTTTCTCTGCTTGTCAAAACCAGGACTGGCTACTCACAGTGATCCCCAGGGAGACCTCCACATTATAACTTAGTACATAACGTGGAAAAAGCATTTATCAGTTTGCCAGAACCACCACATATTTCTGACATAAAACAATTCTAAAAGAGACATGAAAGACTTTAGGGTAAGCAGAATCCTTTAGTTCTTGGAAAAAAAGATTTTTACTTAACAACATCAGTATTGAGTGCATCAGAGAAAATCCCCCGCTTAACAGATTGACTAGGAGAGCTATGGAACAACTGACAGCACAGAAGCAAAGAATCACTTGTCACACACCTGACTGGAAAGACTGCCCAAGAGGTGGAAACACCAACACAGTCATCGAAAACCCAGTGCAATAAGCTAACGGGAATAGAAAGATCAGAGCTGGGAGCACATAGTGTAAGCACTTGGGGAACCACAGCCTTCCCCCCTCTTCCTAAGAGTACATGTGGTTTGGGTAGTTTTCCAAATCACACAATGTCAGGGTCTGGAAGGGACCTTGAAAGCTCATTCAGTCCAATCTCCCTGCCAGAGCAGAACACACAGGAACACATCCAGGCAGGTTTTGAGTATCTCCAGAGAGGGAGACTTCACAACTCCCCTGGTCAGCTTTTTCCAGTCTCCCGACATCCTCGTAGGGAAAAAATTACTCCTCATGTTTCCATGGAACTTCCTATGCCTCAACTCCCACTCAGTGCCCCTCGCCCTATCATTAGACATCACCCAGCAGAGCCTGGCTCCAGCCTCTTGGCACTCACCCTGCACATCTTTATAACCATGAGTGAGATCACCTCTCAGTCTCCTTTTCTCCAAGCTCCAAGCCCCAGCTTCCTCAGTCTCTCCTCATAATAGAGGTGTTCCATCCCCTTCAGCATCTTTGTGGCTCTGCACTGAACTCTCTCAAGCAGTTCTATGTCTCTTTTGAACTGGGGAGCCCAGAACTGGACACAGTACTCCAGACGTGGCCCCACCAGGGCAGAGTAGAGGGGCAGGAGAATAATAAAAAAAGCAACACAAGCAGCATTCTAGTATCACCCAGGAGATTTAGGAAAGTTTTGTGATAGTTTGAAATAGCTGAGGGGGGCAAGGGGGAAGAAAACTATTAGATTAACAGAGAAACTGACAACAGCTAAAGAGAAGTCAACAAGTATTTAAACGCAGAAAGTGAGGCAGAGCAGGCATATAGACAGGAGGAAAAAAATGGAACTGAAGAAGTCAAGACTTAGAAAGCTAGCAATCCTCCTGGGAAAATGCAGACATTCCACATATGAAACAATATTATCTGGGCATAGAAGGCTGCAGTTCTTAAACTGCTGCTTGACTCATCCTCTGCTTCAAATAACTCATTCCTTTTCTTCCCCAAAGGTAAGCAATCAATTCCACTAATCCTTCAGAACAATGTCTGGATCAGAATCCTTTAGTTACTCACAAGTTTGACCTAAATTAGCCCTGTAGTGAAAAAAAAAGATCAGGCAAGGGGATTAAAGAAGAGAAGCTCTTACAGCAAAGGTCTCTAAAAATTGTACCAAAGCACAGAAACATGTCTCTAATTTAAGAAGAGACCTCTGGGACATTCCACTTTAACTTAAGTAACAAGATCTAAGCTAGAAGACAGTAGACTTAGATATTAGGAAGCAATTATTTAGTGAGAGTGGCAGGACACTGGCAAAAGTTTCCCAGGGAGGTTGTGGATGTCCCCTTCCTAGAAATGTTCAAGGCCAAGTTGGATGAGGCCTTGAGCAACCTACTCTAGCAGAAGGTGTCCCTGCCCATGGCAGGGAGGTTGGAACTAAACTATCTTTACAGTTGCTTCCAAGCTATTGCATTCTAAGAATCTAAATAGTACGAGAGCTATGTTGACCAAAAATGCCTTCCCTGAGGCCATACACAAGTTGAGGCAAGAAAAAGACATGCTTCAGACCACTTGCACCTATACTATTTTACTTTTTCTTATGCTCCTTTCTCAGCTCCACCATTATTCCCACAGCTGATATTGGATTCTTAGAATAAGACAGAAAATTACACACTGCAGCCCTAAGAACAAATAATTGTATTCTTCTGTCAAGTGCAGAGTTTAATCAACAAAGCCAATTTAATCTATGATTGTGTACCTACAACATCACAGAAGTGTAAATGAGCCCAAAATACGACATGCCGCTCAGCCAAAAACTCTCAGCAATGACCTTTTGCCCAAATATTGGACAATTTAGCCTAAGAGAGAATTATGTTATCGGCTTCACAGCCCCATTCAGTAGGAGGCTATAAATAGTGCACACAAGTCGGAAAACCACTGCCAAGATAATCCTTCCAACCACACTGCAATTCCCTTTCCTCACAAATAAAGCTCTTGAAAAATCACTGTGTCCATTCTATAGCTTCATTCCCACAACTGACAGCATGTCAGCATGACATGCCGTGCAGTGGCAAATTCCACAGAGCTGTTGCTGTGGTGGGGAAAGGATGTGGCTAAGCAAACCTGTACCGGTGCCTAAGCAGATCAGTACCAGTGCCTAAACCAGCACCTGAATGACATCAGGCAAAGCGTGCTGTACAAAAACTATGACAGAAAAACAATCACTCCCTTCCACTGACCTCCTGGTGAATTATCTGCTCTAATGATGTCATTGCTGGGCTTCTTGAAGGCATTTTCGGTAACTGCTTGAAACAAACGTTTAGGTAAAGAATTTCACAGAGAGCTTCGAAAAGATCAACAAGTCTCCAGGAATGGTACAGAGGAGGATAACGGCTCTGAGAAAAGGGGTCCTCCTAAAAGGGTGCTTTCCAGCCAGCCAGCCAGCCCGGCGATGCAACAGCCCAGCCCGCAGAGCATTCAGCAAGTCACGGCCCGGCAACCAGGTCGCCGTTAACCCGCCCCCAGCAGGAATCACCGCCCGTCGGCGCCGCGCTGCCCGGCCTCACTGCCGGGGGACAGACACCAGCACCCTTCCCGTTCCCAGCCCCGGGATGTCCTTCGCCCCGGGGCCGGGTACGCGCGGCGCTGCCAGCAGCCAGGGGCGGGGCCAGGGGAAGCTCCAAGGCGGCGGCGGCGCCGCCGAGGGCCACACACCTGGTGAAAGCGAAGGCCATGAGGCTGAGGATGGTGAAGCTGAGGAGGGTGATGGTGTGCGGCCGGTAGAAGAACTCCAGCGTGATATCCTCCACCTGCTGCTCATTGATCATGCGGAAGTGCAGGCGGTAGTTCACGTCGTCCTTGCTCAGGGTCCGGCTCCCCACGCACGACGCCATCTCGCCCCCTGCCCCTCGCCCCAGCGCAGCTCTAGGTTTCGCGGGGCGGCGCAGCGCGGACGCGGCGTGGCGTGGCGTGGCGTGGCACGGCACGGCACGGCACGGCACGGCACGGCACGGCCCAACCTGATCGCCCACCCGCGCTGCCTCCCACCCCGGCGCCGGCGCTGAGGGTAGAAGGACCGCGCCCGCGCGCCAGGGGCGGAGTTTGCCCTGCCGCTCCCCGAGCCCACGCAGCGAGGGAGGAAGAAGCAATAGAGCGGCGGGGGACGGGCGGAGTCGTACCGCCCATTTCGGGTATGCGGTGGGAAGGGCCTTTCCTGCCGGCCTCCCCCCTTGCCGTTACCGAATGGTCTCGCCCGAGTTGGGGCGGGAGGGCACGCACGTGGGCTGCGCCGCGCGTGGGGCAGGTAAGGCGGTGGCGGGTCCCCGTGTGCGGGGCTGCGCGGCAGCCGTGCCCGCGCTGTCACTGCCGCCTGCCGAGCTGGCTGCGGTACGCCGTGGCGTGCTCTGGCCTCAGGCTGGGCGCACAGGCTGCCGGCCTGGGGAGGCCTAAAAGTGGTGGCGAGCGCGGCGCGGCCCGGCCCGGCCCGGCCTGGCCTGGTTTTCCCCAGACCTGTGGCGCGGTGTGCGCGGAGCACCCCGTCCCTTGAGGAGGGTGTAGGTCCCGGGCGCACTCCCAAGAGAGCGGCTGTCGTACAGGGCAGCGGACTGTGGGCTTTAGAGCCAGCTCCTCCGTTAGTCCTCCTCCGCGGAGCGGCTTCTTAACGCTTTATAACGTGTAATTTCTGCTATAGCGCTCGGGGAGTTGCCGCTCCGGCTCCCAAGCCCGCGGGCCAGGTGAGGCAGTGCCTGTGTTCCCCCTCTCTCTCTCTCGGCAGGATGCAGCACTGAGCTGCGGGATGGCTCTGGGGGCCCGGCAGGTCTCCCGCTGGCGTTGCCTGCTGCAAGCGGCCCGTGCTGCTGAATTCCCTCGGAGGCTGAGCGGCCGCAGCAGCACCACACAGGCGTGCCCCGAGTCTGCCCGTCTGGCCCTGTTGTCCTCCAGAAATGCCGTTCTGAAATGGAAGTGGCTGGCGTGCAGGCATGTGTCTGTGGGAAGCAGTTCTCCAACTGGCAGTACCAAGGATGGATCCTTTTCTTCTCCTAAAAGTAGCTTGCCTTCACCAATAAAACAGGAAGAAGCAAAAGCAGAAACATTGCCTGACTTTAATGCAGAAATACTGTATGAAGGTAAGAGGCTCTAAGGGCGTGATCTGAAGCTGCACCAGGGGAGGTTTAAGTTGAATATGAGGAATCATTTCCTCGCTGAAAGGGTGATTAGGCGCTGGAATGGGCTGCCTGGGGCCGTGGTAGTCACCGTCCCTGGAGGTCTTGAAGAAAAGCTTGGATGTGGCACTTGGTGGCACGGTTTAGCTGGTGTCATGGTGTTAGGTCATAGTCTGAACTTGATGATCTCAGACGTCTTTTCCAGCCTCGGTGATTCTGTGATGCCATTAGTCCCAAATTATCCCCTTGGGTCCCCTTTTTTGCCTGTGTTGTCTGAAACACTTAGCTGAAGTTCCTGAGTTTTACTTGGTTTTAATCTCACAGTTGACACAGAATTCCTATGGTCACTCTAGCATACAAAGAATGCCTTTAAGCCTAAGTCAAGATAATTTTTTTGTTAAAAGTGTTGATCTGGAGCTGCTGCTTGAAGACTTTTTTTTTTTTTCTTTTTTTTTAACGTGGCAAGCTCTCTGCAGCAGCTGAGCATCTGCCTTTTCCCCACAGCTGTGCTGGTACAAATTAAAGGGGTTGGTTTATGTTGCTTTTGGGGAGATGAAGTTTGAGCAAGAGGGGGAAGGCTCCCCCTGAAGCAGCTCTTAACACAACTCTGTGTGATGAGGGATGAACAACAGGAGGCAGCAGCGTGAAGCCTGCTTAAGCAGTGCCCTGGTGGGAAATGGTTTGTCCAGCTGCCTCCCGAGAAAAGGAGATAGATACACAGTTGCCTTCGTGTTGTTGCCCTAAGGAAGTTGCCTCCCTTTTCTCTACTTTTGGATCTTTAAAAAAAAAAAAAAAAGCATTCTCTGAAAGTGGTTCTAGTGTGCTGAGAAAACTTGCTCTGGATTACTAAGCGGTCTTGTATATTCTGATTCTGCTTTGAGCCCAGCCAACTTGGATGCTACATAGTTTATTTTTGAGGTGGCTCAGAGGTGCAACTGAGATCTGTGTGTTTGTGCAGCTGGCTGTGGAAACAGTGCTGTACCAGATCTGACAGGTCAACCAGCTCATAGGTGTCTGCAGCTGTGGTGCAGTTTATCTACATGTCAGATTTTTATCTGCCAGAAGACTTGTTGTGTATCATAGAATCACAGAACGTCAGGGGCTGGAAGGGACAAAATTTCCTATGCCCGGTTAACATTTGTATATAATGCAGTAAACATAATTGCTGACTTTTTTTTTGGTAACTTGAGGGTATCTGTGTTTCAGGAATGGACCTTGATGTATATTGTTTTGGTGCTCAACAAGTTGGAGGAAAATACTTAATATCCATCTAGATTCCTAGAGAGTTCTTATTACTATTTGAGAAGTAAATGTTGCTGAAAACATTTTACTGTGCTTTTGTTTCTGAGGCTTTGAGAAAAAGCAGTGGCAAGACCTTCAACAGCTCTTGAGCTAGTCTTTGCAACTCTTCCTGGAATGTTAGGATCATTCTACTTACTTTAGAACCTACCTTGATAGTTCTAGTATGGCTTTGTTTTCTGGACATGGAAGAGTGTTGTCCTAGTCTCTAGGCAGTTGTTTCGTGAAGGTGCAGAGCACAGAAAATCCCCATCCTGAAGAGTTCAGTATTTGTGCTTCTTATCAGTAATCAGTTTGATAATTGAGGTAGATGCCAGCTGCCAGCAATCCTGATCTCGCTGCTTTGAGCTTCTGACAGTGGAAAAATTGAACAGTTTAGAGAAATTTTTTTTTAAGAGACACGAGGCTCTGTAACTTCAAACACCTGAGGGGCGCAAACATCATGGTGTTCACTTGGAACTCTTAGTGAGTCCAGAGGAGCACCTCTGCCACGAGGACAGGCTACAAGAGCTGGAGGTTTTCAGCCTGGAGAAGAGAAGGCTTTGAGGAGACCTTAGAGTGGCCTTCTAGTATTTGAAGGGGGCTACAGGAGGGCTGGGGAGGGACTATTTACAAGGTCTTGTAATGACAGGTTGAGGAGTAATGGGTTTAAACTGGCAGAGGGGAGATTTAAACTGGATGTCAGGAAGAAATTCTTTCCAGTGAGGGTGGTGAGACACTGGCACAAGTTGCCCAGGGAAGTTGTGAATGCTTCCTCCCTGGAGGTGTTCAGTTCTGGGTTGGATGAGGCCTGGAGTAACCTGCCTATGGTGGGGGATTGGAACTACATGATCTTTGAGGTCCCTTCCAGCCTAAACCATTCTATGAGTAGGAAATGGAGCTTGGTTTCTTTAGCTGATGGAGTGGTGGCAGTCAGCAGCCATGCTGTAGTGGATAAGACATGAGAACTTGGTTGGAGTTGGCTGTGAAATACTTTGGAAGTTAAAACAATCGGAGTTGAGGCATCAACTTCAGGAAAGGTACAAAACAGTGGGCTTACTAGGTGGTAGAAAATAATCTTTGCAGTAGTCTGTGATCTAGACGTGGTCAGGCAAGCATGCATTTGTGAAGACATGAAAAAGGCTTCTTTCTCGGGAAGGTGTGTGGTCTGCAGTGATCAGCACAGAGGCAGGTTTGCTGGGTACTGTGCTCAGATTTAGTCATGAGTAAGAGTTGATGGGCTGTGAAAAGGCAATGAGAAAGAGACAAAAGCTGAGAGCAGGGTCTATATTTTGAGATAATAACCACAGAATGTCAGGGGTTGGAAGGGACCTCCGGAGATCATCCAGTCCAACCCCCCTGCCAGAGCAGGATCAGCTAGGGCAGGTCTCATAGAAATGCATCTGGGTGGAGTTGGAATGTCTCCAAAGGAGACTCTGCAATCCCTCTGGGCAGCCTGTTCCAGGGCTCTGGCACCCTCACAGGGAAAAACTTTTCCTTATAGGCTGTTGATCTCATGTAAAGTCTTCTTGCATCTCAAAATGGGCTTTAAGAAATCAGTATAATGTTTGGTGGAAGTGGCTTTGTCTTTCACAATATGCATTTGACTTTTCCCTGTTTGTTTCCTAGACTGGGATGACATCCCACCTTCATCTGCTTTGCAGGAGATTTCTGAGGAAGAAGCTGTACAGATCCTTGCAAAACCTATTCTTCCTCTTCAGTCTTCCACGCTCCGAGACTATGTTGATCACTCTGAAACCCTGGCAAAACTCGTCCACTTAGGTATGTGTAGGGTTCTTTATGTGGTTTGCCTGTGCCTGGAACATTGGAGACTCTCTGATTTTGTGCTCTGAATGTGCTTGGTGCCTTGTAAACTTGAAAATAGGAACAGTGACCAACAGCTAAAAGCAGCGGAATGGTATCCAGGATGAAAAAAGAGAAGGGACTGCATGTCTCATTTGAAGACAAAACTGCCTAGTTTTAATCCCTTGGTGCTACAGGCGCTAGAAGGAGGCATCTCCTACAAGTTCTGGAGGTGAGGAGTACTTTGTGTAACCTGATGAGCCTTTCTTCTTTTGGACTGGTTAAGAATGCCTGACTTTGCTGGAAAAGAAATTGCAGCTCTTCATTCTTGGAGGGAAGGAAGGAGAACAATCACTGTGTGGAACCTTAAATGTAGGGCTTAGGGAGAGCAGAGTTAGACTGGATCTTAGGAAGAAGTTCTTCAGCACAAGTGTGGTGAGAGTCTGGAATAGGCTGCCCAGGGAGGTTGTGGCTGCCTGCTGCCTGGGGGTGTCCGAGGCCAGGTTGGATGAGACTTGAGCAGCCAAGTCTAGCTGAGAGGTGTCCCTGCCCATGACAGGGGGGTTGGAGTAGAAGATCTCTGAGGTCCTCTCCAACCTGAGCCATTCTATGCAGCAAGAGTATGTCTCTACTTGTGGTATAGGCTAGTGTATTTGATTCCTCATGTACAGGACTCACTGCAAATATTTTCCTTCAAAAACCGAGCTCTTCAAAAGTGTCTAAAATGACTGCTTGCTTTGTCTGGAATCTTTTCACGATACATAAGATGTTGTGACCTTGATGCATGCAGCAATTTGTATTTGCTAAATCAGTGCAAAAAATGAGTAGCCCTATACATTTCAGTATGCCTTTGTGAAGCATGTAAAGTAGGACCTGTGTTTAATTAAAGCAATTTTTAATTTTCTTTGGTGTAGGAGTTGACTTATCCCAAGTTGAGAAACGTCAGAAGGCAGGTCAACTCTTGCTGACCTTGGACTTCGAAAAAGATATAAGAAAAATACTTCTGTTTCTTAAGGATGTGGGTGTAGAAGACAATCAGCTGGGACCATTCCTAACCAAAAATCCATACATCCTTGGTGAAGATCTGGAAACTTTAGAAACCAGGTAAGCCTTACAAATAGAGGCAGAGTGTTAAGTCTCTTGTCTTGAAGATCAAGTTTTCCAGGTGGTTTAACTTTGTCTGAACCTGTGTTACTGCTGCTTCTTTTTTCACTTGATCCTGGCCCCATATTCCTCTGCCTTCCCATCAGTCAGCTTTAACAGGTGGTGGTACCATAAGTCAACACCCTAATCCATCACTGCCAAATTTTACTTTTCATCCTTGTCACTCTGTCACAGACAAAGTCAGTTTTCATCCTAGACCACTTGCTTTGCCTGTGTCAGCTTAGATGCCAAATATTAGTCCTAGGGGCTTTAGCTAGTTTTGTGAGACAATATTAACCTCTTCAGTCATGCTTTGAAACCCCTCTTCCAGATGATGTCTACCCATACTTTGTGAGTACCCAGTAAGACAAGCAGACGAAGTCTCTTCTGTATTTGCATCTAATGGTAGCAGAAAGTTTTGGTGAGTTTTTCTTTCTTACCACTGTCCAGCTCAAACTGAGCACAGGTAATTTATGTTCACACTGCTTTGACCCTACATTGTTCCTCAGTCTATGAAACAGACTTTTAGTCTTAATGCAAGCCTGCTAAGTAATTTTAATTAAACAGTTCTTTTACAGAAGAACTTCTGGGTATGTGCACTTCATCATGAGCTCCAAACAGAATCATAGAATAGCTCAGGTTGGAAGGGACCTCAGAGATGATCTACTCCAACCTCTGTGCCATGGACAGGGACACCACTCAAGTAGACTTGCCTGCTCAAGGCCTCATCCAACCTGGTCTTGAACACCCCCAGGCAGGAGGCAGCCACAACCTCCCTGGGCAGCCTATTCCAGACTCTCACCACACTTGTACTGAAGAACTTCTTCCTAAGCTCCTGTCTGAACCTACTCTCCCTCAGCTTCAAATCATTCCCCCTTGTCCTGGCTCTAGACACCTTTAGGAAAAGTCCCTCTGCAGCCTTCCTGTAGGGTCCCTTCAGCTATTGAAAGGCAGCTCTAAGGTCCCCCAGGCTCTCTCAGCCTATCATCATATCAGAGTTCCAGTCCTTGGGTCATCCTTGTGGCCTCCTCTGGAATCCTTCCAGTAGCTCTATGCCCTTCTTATTCTGGGGACACCAGACCTGGATGCAGTATTTGGGGTGGGGTCTCAGCAGAGCAGACTTAAGGGGTGGAATCTTGCCCCTCTGGCTGCACTCCTCTTGATGCAGCCTAGGATGCAATTTGCCTTCTGTGCTGCATGAGTTCCAGACAAGAAAGTCTGCCTGCTTAATTCCTGTTTGTAATGGCTGCTCAAGACAAAAAACTGAAAATACACTTTACAGAAAGAGGCACATTATTAGACTCAGGCCTAACAGACCCCTGACTTTTCTTTCTCCTTTGTTCACCCACCCTCCTGTTCAGAAAGTGGCCTTTCAGAAACCACTCCAAAAAGAACCTGTGTCATTCTTCAGCAGTAGTTTTGAGTCTAGATGTCAGAGTTGCTCACACGCCTCTGAAGAGAGTAATTTTTTTTTTAAAAAAAAAACAAAACATCTAACTCTCCTGTGAAGTCACACTTGCTTTCCAGGACAGATTCTGAGGCACTGCCTAGTTAGTGAAATGAGGGTCAGAACAGAACAATCCCATTAAAAAAAAAAATTTCTGCAGCTTGATTTTTTTGTTTTGTTTTTGTTTCCTCATAAGTTTTATCTCTGGCACTGGTGAATGTATTTCTGCAGACTTTAAAATAAGTGTGCTACAGAGTGTGTGTGGCAGACTGTGAAGTGAATGTGTCTTAGGGAGCTGTCTTTTGAAAGCTGAGTATCACCTTTGCATAAACACTTTGGTGCAGATGGATGTGGTATTGGTTACATCACTCTGGAATGTTTTATTGCTATGGATTCCACGTTGCCAGGAAACAAAACAAATTTCAATAAATTTGGCATTAGACTTCAGATAAACACTGTAAAAGTCAAAACATTCCATAACTCATAACAATTCTGACAGTTGCAAATCAATGTCTGTACTGCAGCTGCACCAGATGCTTTGTTTTATGGTACTGTTAATGATGACTTAAAACTGCTAACATGCTACACAGAGCTGCTGACCCCAGTAGTAGTAGAACAAGGTGCCAGCACTCAAGATTTCTCTCAGACTTTTGTCAGGTTGCACGATGGTGTATTTTTAACACACCACTTTCTAAAGTCAGGTGGTTAGAATCTTGGCATCCTTCTTTTAAGCTGCTTCTTGCCTTTCCAGGATGTGAAGGAATGCTTCAGGTGTGAACCTTAATGACTTGTTAACAGAAAACAAGTGGTGGGGAGTCAAGGCAACCAGGAGGTTTTCTTTTCAGTCTGCTCATTTAGCTATGTGTCATAGATGCTTGGCACTTTCATCCTTGAGAAATTGAGTGGAAGAAATATGGTGTAGCCAGGGTGCAGCATTCAAAACATAACATGATAATTTTTGAAGGGCACATTGTTTATTGTTGTGTTCTGCAGTTCTGTTCTTGTCTCTGATGTTCCTGCAGCCAGTTCCATCAGCATCATCTGGAGTCTAGGCTGCTGTCTTCTGGGGTACCTGCTTAGTTAAGAATTGGTTCTTTAGAGTTTGTGTTCTGTCTAGAGGTTTTAGGCTTGTGATGACTTCGTTTTGGAGGGTTGGTGGAAGAAGAGGGAGGTTGTAGTGATTGGAAGGTATTTTTGTTTCTCTCCACAGGACATGATTCAACACACATCCTGTTCTTTTCACTGGATATCTGCTTCTGCAGAATGTTCTGCAATCTATTTAGAATCTTAATTACTGCCAGACAAAAATTAGTTGTCCAAGTTCATCTAATATTAAATGCTTCTGTATGTGCTCATCTATAACCAGAGTGTTATAGTTTAGGTTTATCATGACTGATGGCATGTGGGTCAGTTGCTTATCTTTGTGTGCTGTATTTCCCTTCCCATTACCTTTTCTGGGAGCTGTGGTAATAATCTACTCCAAGCAGTACCTGAAATGGGATTTCACTTTCATCAGATTCAATAAAGTTTGGAAAAAGACTTGAATTGGAAAGGGGGGGAAAAAAAAGCTCTGATAAACATAAAAAAACCTTGGTCAGCTCTTTCTCCTTTCTGATAACCAAATATTCTGTGACTTAATTACTGACCAGTGACTGAAAGGAGGGAAATTATTGCAACAGAAGTAACCAGCTGCTTTAGAAATATCTTTTGGGGCAGTGCCTCTACAGATAGCATTGTTGTATGTTTCTACTCCAGTGCTATTAGCGGAACAGGGATGTATAAGTTGCAGTACTCTCTTCTTTCAGCAGTAGAAATGGAATTCATTAAAAGAGCAAAAGGCTGTGTGTATCTTCATGTCCATGCTCTGTGATGATCTGTTAATGTTTGCAATCTAGGAGACAGGCTGGTAGTTAAGTGTAGGTGAACATAGTTATCTGCTGAAGTACAGCTGGAAGGAATTAAAATCTGTCTTCAGTATTGACATTCTGCTCTGAGGTTTATTTTACTTCTAATTAATTGGAAGGGATGGTATTTTGCTTTTCTGATAACTGCAGATTTCCACCTAATTATTTTTGGCAGGGTTGCCTGTTAATGCTAGAACATCTGTCTCTTTATAAGATATCACTGAGGAATTTAAGCAAGTACTGAATAAAAAGAGGCAATGAAATTTTCAGCACTGGATTTTGTTTTGTTTTTCTTTTCTAGAGTGGCTTACCTAAAATCAAAAAAATTTGGGAAGGCAGAAATTGCTCAGATGGTCTCAAAAGCTCCATATTTGCTCCTGTTTTCAGTGGAAAGACTGGATAACAGACTGGGCTTCTTCAAAAATGAACTTGGTCTCAGTGTGAAAAAGGTGAAAACTATACACTGTCTATATACTTAGTGGTGACTGTGTGGCCTTGGAACTCAGATACTGTGTTTGGAGTTGCTCACAAACTATTAGTGACATTACGTGTTAGAGGACGAGAAGATGCTTCTAACTGTATATAGAAGTCATACAGACATCTAATATTGAAAGTGCAGTTCTTGAATCATAGGATCACAGGATGTCAGGGGTTGGAAGGCACCTCTGGAGATCATCAAGTCCAACCTCCATGCCAGAGCAGGACCATACAATTTAGCACAGGTTGCACAGGAACACATCCAGACAGGGCTGGAAAGGCTCCAGAGAAGGAAATTCCACAACCTCTCTGGGCAGCCTGTGCTAGTGCTCTGGGACCCTTACAGTCAAGAGTTCTTCCTCATGTTGAGGTGCAACCTCCTGTGTTGCAGTTTCCACACAGTGTCCCTTGTCCTATCTCAGGGCACAAGTGAGCAGAGGCTGTCCCTTCCTTCCTGAACCCCAGCTCTCTGATACTTACAGACATTGCTCAGATCCCCTCTCAGCCTCCTCTTCTCCAGACTAACAATCCCCAGGGCTCTGAGCCTCTCCTCATCAGGCAGTGCACTAGTGCTTTCAGCATCATTGCAGCCCTCCCTTGGACTCTGTAATAGATCTCTGTCCCTCTTGAACTGGGGAGCCCAGCACTGGATGCAGCATTCCAGGTGAGGCCTCACTAAGGCAAAGTAGAGGAGAAGATGATCTGCTGTAGATTATTGTAAAACAAGCACTTGTCCAGTCTTGTTATCTGAGGTGGATCAGAGGACTGAATCCATTGCTGAAACACCAGTCAGGGATTTTTTAATAAGAAAATGAAATGAAGTTAGAGAATCAAGTAACTAATTTAATCTCTTCAAGGTACATTAACATACTTAACTCATTAGTTAACAAATAGTCTAATTTGTGATTATCATATCCAGCTAAATGACAGATCATTTGCTCAGCTCCCTGAGAGTAACCACTGGGTTTTCTCATGAGTAAGAGGTATTTAGTGCCATGCTCTGGGCAGTAGTGGGAGTTTCCTGCAATAAGGAGGCAGTTAGCTGTTGCCTGCAGTAGTTGAGGACTGCAATAAATGTCAAGTTCCAAGTGGAATCTCATGTTCTATTAGCTGAAGAGCCAGAGCTGTCACCATGCCTGTTGCTGGCCTTTCAGTGCTGGAGGCGAGAAGGGTTTAGTCACTGCTTGTATGCAGGGCAGATGATAAGTAATTACACGGCTTAGAGGATGTGGAATAATTTCTTGTCTTGCCATAAGGTCTAACAAGATCCTGAGGCAGACGAATTTCACTGTTGCTGAAAAAGCCTTTTATAGCCTCTTCTCAGGTAGTGCTTTGCTTACTGTTTTTTAAAGAAGGTGAGAAAGAATAGCTTGAGCACTGAGATTGGGTACTTGAGCATGCTTTCTGGTTTTGGAGTAGGCTTTCATTTTCCCCTCCTGTCTGTTTTACAACACTTATTTATTGTTTTTCCAAATGAATGTATCCAAATAACTTAATCTGCTGTTTCTTCGTGCAAACTCATCTTTGGAGCAGAGGTAAAATGAAATGCAAGTCAAAGTGTTTCCCTCTTCCAACTGGGAAAACAAAGTTTATAGGAAATCTCTATCTTTGTTTCGCAGATCGATTAACAAACAAGCTTTCAGTAATAGTCTTTCCTCTCTCTGTTTTCCCTAATTGTAGACAAAGGATCTGGTAGTTCGTCTTCCAAGGCTACTCACTGGCAAGTTAGAGCCTGTAAAAGAAAACCTTGAGGTGAGTAGATATTAGAACGTATTGTGTATTCCAGTAGTTGAAGAGTTATCAGCAGATAAAGTTCCTTGAGGACAGTCCTACACAGAAAGAATCTAATGAAATTATTTTAGTGGAGGTCTAAAATAACTGAGGATTTTAAATTATTTCTTTTCCTCTATAGCTTGCAAGCTTACGTGGAGCAGTATCTTGCCCTGTCTTGCAGTATCTTACTCTGTCTTCTGCTCTGATGTAGGTTGGAAACTAGCTTTGGTAGTCCATGAGAATCTAGGAGCAAGAAATGTGCATTTGGTTATTTGCTTCTTGGCAGGTAGTTAGTCTGCCAAAATGTGCATTTGACACCTATTGTCTGATAGCAGATGGTCATTATTAACAACTGGTGGGTAAATAACTTCAAACCCCGAGGGATTCCTTTCCCTTTTTGAAAATGTAGCTGTGCATTGATTTAATTATTGTGCTGTAAAGTTATCTAGGCCAAACAGTATGATGTAGTGTAACAAGTTGAGAAATCCCATTATCCTATAATGCCTATGAATTAAAATGTATAATTTTCAGACAGATTCACTACTCTGAAACTATTAAAGTCTGGGAATCTTGCAATCTGAAATGTGTGTGTGGTAAGGGAGGAGACTGGAAAGTAGCAGACTGTTCCAATTAATACTACTTTCTTTTTAATGAACATTGTTTCTACAGGCTACAAATTCAGTATGTTATAGTCAGTCTGGGTTTAAGAGACTCAGTTCTGTTCTATCTGCCAAAAAGTGTATGGTGTAGCAGCCTATTTTTAACATGTTACAGAGAGAGGGGAAGGACTTTCAGATCCTTACTGATGGAATCTACTGATATTTAGAAGCTCCAGCCCTGCAGGAGGTTGGATGTCTCAGAGGTGTGAACTCAGATTCTGAATGTCTAAGCTGATGGTGGGCCAGCAGTACTCAGGGAGTGAAGCCATTTACCAGCAGTTCAGAAGTGATCTGCTGGCATCCTTCATTCTGTTATTTAGAAATAACTGCAGCAGCTGATCTTAGTTGACAGAAGATACTGTCCATGTCCTAAATGAGGACATGGCTTATTCCATCCTCTGAAAGCTTTGTCAAGCACAGTTAGAGGTTCACTGATAGGGTAAAACTGGAAAGCTTGCATTATTACTGTCTGTTATAAGAGGAAGTTCTTTGCAGTGAGGGTGCTGAGACACTGGCACAGGTTGCCCAGGGAGATTGTGTCTGCTCCCTCCCTGGAGGTGTTCAGGGCCAGGTTGGATGAGGCTTTGAGCAACTTGTTCTAGTGGGAGGTGTCCCTGCCTATGGTGGGAGGTTGGAACTGAATGAGCTTTGAGATCACTTCCAACCTAAACCATTCTAGAATTCTAATAGTACAGAATATGGTGACTGCTGCTGGGGTCTTGTCTTGAAAGTCTCATCTTTACAGAATCACAGAATGTCAGGGGTTGGAATGAACCTCCTGACATCAACCAGTCTAACTCCTCTGCCAGCACAGCATCACCCAGGGCAGTGACACAGAAATGCATGCAGGTGGGTTTTAAATGTCTCCAGAGATGGAGACTCCCCATCCTCTCTGGGCAGCCTCTGCCAGTGCTCTGTCACTCCTACAGTCAAAAACCTCTTCCTCATGTTGAGGTGGAACTTCCTGTGTTGTAGTTTACATCCTTTGCCCCTGGTCCCATCCCAGGGCACAAGTGAGCAGAGGCTGTCCCTTCCTTCCTGACCCCCAACCCTCAGATATTTATAGACATTGATCAGATCCCCTCTCAGCCTTCCCCTCTGCAGACTAAGCAGCCCCAGGGCTCTTAGCCTCTCCTCATCAGGCAGTGCTCCAGTCCCTTCAGCAGCATCATGGCCCTCCCGTGAACTCTCTCCAGTAGATCCCAGTCCCTCTTGAACTGGTGAGCCCAGAACTGGATGCAATATTCCAAGTGAAGTCTCATCAGAGTAGAGTAGAGGGGGAGGAGAACCTCACTGGATCTGCTGGACACACTCCAGGGCCCCGTTGGCCTTCATGGCCATCAGGGCACATTGCTGTCCCATGCAGAACTTGTCGTCCATCAGCACCCCCAGTTCCTTGTCCACAGGGCTGCTGTTCAGCAGATCACCTCCCAACCTGTACATGTGCAGTTTTTATTCCTTCCCAGGTGCAGGACTCTGCAGTTATCCTTGCTGAACCTCATTAGGTTCCTCTTTGCCCAGCTCTCAGTCTGTTCAAGTCTTGCTGAATGGCTGCACAGCCTCCAGAGGTGTCAGCCAAGCCTCCCAGCCTCATACCGTTTATCTTACGAAGTCTAGAGAGTTACTAAATATTAAATATTTTCTCTCACACTGAATGCAGTAATAGAATCATAGAATGATTTGGGTTTGAAGAGACATCCGAAGGTCATCTAGTCCAACTTTCTCTGCAGTCAGCAGGGGCATCCCAACTAGATCAAGCTGATTACAGCCTTGTTGAGCCTCACCTGAATATCTCCAGGGATGGGGCCCCAACCACCTCCCTAGGCAACCTGTGCCAGTGTTCCACTAACTTCATGGTGCAGGACTTGTTCCTGACATCCAATCTGAATCTGCTCTGCTGTAGTTTGAAGCTATTGCCTGTGTTCTGTCCTTGCAGGCCTTTGCAAACAGTCTTTCTCCATCCTCCTGGCAGGCTGCTATTAGGTCTCCCTGGAGTATTCTCTTCTCCAGACTGAACAAATCCATCACCCTCAGCCTATCCTGCTCCAACCCCCTGATCATTGTCATGGCCTTTCCCTGGACCCAGTCAAAGCAACTCACACTTGAGCTCACTGTGTGTGTCAAGAGGGAGCTATTCAAAGCAGAAAAGAAAAGGTGGGGACACTTGACCTAGTCACCATCTCCGCTGATTAAACACCAGGTCTTGCTCTCAGTTCTGTATCACAACGCAGTAAGTTACCCCTGCCAACTCAGATCCCTGGAAATAACAAAATCACAGAAGGTATGGAGCTGGAAGGGACCTCCGAAGATCATCTAGTCCAACCCCCCTGCCAGAGCAGGATCACCCAGGGCAGGTCACACAAGAATGCATCCAGGCGGGTCTTGAATATCTCCAGAGAGAGAGACTCCACAACCCATCTCTTCATACTTGAATTCTGTTTTAGGTGGTTATTATTTTTTGTGATACACAAATATTTATAAATCAGATAAGAAAGACTCTGGGTATTGAAAGACCTGATTGTATTTGTGTCTAGAAACAATTCTTTGTAGGGATCTGGAAATCCTAAGGTAGCTTCAAAACCACTCCCTTTATATTTGTCAGGCAGTTTTGGAAAAGAGCTGCAGTCTTGGCACATAAAACTTGAAAAACACAAACACCACTTTCTTTGCCAGCTGAAGAAGTACCTGAGTTGGATTTGAAATTCTGGCTATATTGACTGGCAGGCACATCTGCTCCAGGACTGCAAACAAGCTGCTTGTAAATGTCACTGGAGGATAGAAGAAATGGCTGAGTTACCAGACACTCCTGTATGCTGAATTCCTTTCTCAACAACTCAATGAACTGCTTGCCGTTCTGCACTTTGGGAGGAGTGCTCATGAGTTTATTGAAAAAATGTGGTTTGTTTTCCTTTTGGGAAAGCTTAATTAAAGGCAGTCTCTGCAAAAACCATCTTACTTTGGAGATTAGCAACTGTGGAATAAACAGAACACATTCCATATTCTGCTCATCTCTTGCAAGTTAAACAGACTTCAGGTGAAGTCTACAGGACTGAAATTATACTCTCTAATAAAAACAACTTGGGTACATTAGCAAAAAAAATAACACATAAACAAAAAGAGTCACTAGGTACGTGATTGCTGTGGGATACAGAGCTCATCAGCTCTGCAGTGAAAAGGTCTCTTGACAGCTTAGTACTGAAGCTGAATTTTTGTGCTTGTAACTGCCATGCAGACTGAGGCACATCGTTTTCTGTTCACAGACAAGCTGAAAAATAGATAGCATTCACAGAAGTCATCTGTACTTCAGGGATACTCTAGGAACAAATTGCACTTCAATCCAGAATGTGAAATCATTTTCACTGACTTTGACTGGAGTGCCAGATCTTAACTGTGGGTTGCATTCTTGTTGCTGGGTGGAAAAATGTGGCACTAGTTCATTTCAGTGGCATTTTAAAGTAAACTTAAGTTTTGCTTCGGCTGACTTTGGAAGATAAAATTGTTCTCTTTTTCAGGTTTGTCAGAGTGAACTTGGTTTTCAGCGTAATGAAGTTCAACAGATTGCATTTAAAACCCCCAAGATTTTAACTGCAAGTAAAAAGAGGCTCAGGCAGACGTTTGACTACTTGCACAACATCATGGGCATTCCTCACAACATGCTTACTCGTTTCCCTCAGGTGAGCTGTTCATCTGGATGCTCTGCACAGCTGCTTCACTACTTCGGTGCTGAAGGTGGAGCCTCAATAGGTGCAGGGCATGCAGGTGTTTTTCAACTTGTCTGTGAGATTTACTCTTACTGGAATAACTTATATTAGCAGTTCAGCCGCCATTGAAGAATCTAGTGTGGAAGTTCCCTCTTTGTCCTTCAGCCACATGGGACCACCCCTGACAGTTTTTAAGTTTACAACAGAAGTAGTTCACAGAATTGCAGAATGTTAGGGGTTGGAATGGATCTCCAAAGATCATCCAGTCCAAACCCCCTGCCAGAGTAGTATAACCCAGGGCAGGTCACACAGGAATGCAACAAGGTGGGTTTGAAAAGTCTCCAGAGGACACTCCACAACCTCTCTCGGCAGCCTCTTCCAGAGTTCTGCCACCCTTGCAGGAAAAAAGTTTTCCCTCTGTTCCCGTGGCACCTCCTCTCTCCCAGCTTGCACCCAGTGCCCCTTGTCCTGTCATTGGACATCCCTGAGCAGAGCCTGGCTCTGTTCTCCTGATATTACCTTGGACATCTTTATCTGCATGAATGAGGGCAGCCCTCAGGCTCCTCAGCTCCAAGCCCCAGCTCCCTCAGCCTGTCTTCAGCAGGGAAATGTTCCACTGCCTGCAGCAGCTTTTTCACTCTGTGCTGTCTCAATGCAGTCCTCTGTGGCCCTTCTTGAACTGGTTCTGCTCATAATTTTTGGACTCATGCAAGAGAAATTTCTGCCTGCTTAGAGGTTCCTTGAGCCAAAGACTCCCCTAGCTAAAAGGAAAAAGGAAGACAGATCACACTGAAAATTCATTCATCATATATATATATATATATGAACATTTCTTTTACATTTGTCTAGTTTTGGGGTTTTTTTTTAATTCTAGGGTCTGAAAACACAGTCTAAAGTCAAAAGATGTTCTGTCCATTAAGCACTGAGATTCTGTCATCTTCCAGTACCTGAAGGATGCCTACAAGAAGGCCTACAAGGCCTACAAAGGCCTGTAGTGATAGGATAGGGGACAATGCCTTCAAATTACAGAAGAGTAAATTTAGATTGGATGTTAGAAACAAATTCTGCCCCATGAGGGTAGTGGAACACTGCACCAGGGAGGTGGTTTGGGCCCCATCCCTGGAAATGTTCAAGGTCAGGCTGGACAAGGCTCTGGGCAACCTGATCTTGTTGGGGATGTCCCTGCTGACTGCAGAGGGGGTTGGAGTAGATGTCCTTTGAAGGTCCCTTCCAACCCCCAACCATGCTATGATTCTGTAGTTCCTATTGTTGTAGTAAGAACTGGGAAAAAAAGCACAAGAGTGAGAATAGATTTTAGTTTCTTGCTGACTATTTTATTTTTTTCTATCTCCTCCTTATTGTTACTTTGTCACAAATTAAAAGTTGAAAGCTTTAGTCACTTCACTGCTGACAGTCACACTATCTTCTTACGAGGGAAAAAAGAAAGTACAAATAATAATGAACTACAATCATTTGCTTCCTCAAGCAAGTCTAGTAGTTAAACTGTTTAACTAGCTACAAATACAAAATTATAAGGGGAAATAAAAATATTCTCTAGGGTCTTCCCACCCCATGTGGTGAATGAAGTTGAAGGCACTATCTTGGGGGACAAACAATTCAGTAGGAGCCTGCTATGACAAGACAAGAGGTGCTGCTTTTCAACCAAATGAGGGAAATAGACTAGAAAAAAGGAAGAATTTTTTTTTTTTTACAGCGTAAGTGGTGAGACACTGGAACAGGTTGCCCAGAGAAGTGGTAGACACTCCATGCCTGGAACCATTCCAGCTGAGGTTGGATGCAGGTCTAACAACCTGCTCTAGTTATAGATGTCCCTGCTGACTGCAGGGGTGGGTGGTTGTACTGGATGATCTTTGAAGGTCCTCTGCAACCCAAACCCATCTGTGATTTTGATAATTTCTCATGCTATTTCCTATGCCTTTACATAACAAGGGTGCTTGTTGTAACTCCAGTCTGTGTCACTTGTGCACTCTTTGACTTGTAAATGACCAGAAATTTTGCTCACTTCCTTCTCAGTTGTCTTACTGTTTCCTTCACGGTGGTTCACTTCATTATTTCTCATCACTTTGTTTGGAAGAGTAAGAGGAGAGTTTCTTCTATTCCTTGTTCTTGGTGTAGTGTTTCTTCCCTGTTCTTGTCTTCCATCCTCAGACTGTGAGTCCCAGGATACAGCTAGAGCAGCTCAGTCTGGATATGAACTGGCTGTTAACTTTTGCAGTGACAGATGGATACTTGTTTTCATCTGTTCTTGCTTCTATCCTGCGTGACAGTGCTGAAAATATGAAGCATAGAATCAGTCAGGGTTGAAAGGGACCAACCCTACTGCCATGGACAGGGACACCTCACACTCCATCAGGCTGTCAAGAGCCTCATTCAGCCTGGCCTTAAACACCTCCAGGGATGAGGCTTCCACCACCTCCCTGGGCAACCCCTTCCAGAGTCTCACCACCCTCATGCTGAAGGACTTCTTCCTAACATCCAGCATCCAGTCAGAATCTACCCATTTCTAGCTTTGCTCCATTCGCCCCACTCCTATCACTGCTTGACATCCTAGAAAGTCCCTCTCCAGCTTTCTTGTAGGCCTCTTTTAAGATACTGAAAGGTCACAATAAGGTCACCTCAGAGCCTTCTCTTCAGACTGAACAACCCCAACTCCCTCAGTCTCTCCACATAGCAGAGCAGCTCCAGCCCTCTGATCATCCTTGTGGCCCTTCTCTGGACATGTTCCAGCACCTCCATATCCCTCTTGTAATAGGGGTTCCAGAAGTGGACACAGTGCTCCAGGTGGGGTCTCAGAAGAGTGGAGCAGAGGGGCAGAATCCCCTCCATCACCCTGCTGCCTACATTTCTATTGCTGCAGCCCAGGCTCTGGTTGGCTCTCTGAGCTCTAAGTGAATACTTCTGGCTCATGTTGAGCTTCTTGTCCACCAGCCAGTCACTGCCCAGCCTATATTGGTGCTTGGGATTGCCTCGACCCAGATGCAGGATCTTGCACTTGGTCTTGTTGAACTTCCTGAGGTTGGCTTGGACCCAGCTCTGCAGCCTGTTCAGGTCCCTCTGGATGGATCCTTTCTCTCCAGCTGTCAGCCACACCTCACAGCTTGGTGTCATCAGCAAACTTGCTGAGGCTGCACTCAGTGCCACTGCCCATGGCACTGATAAATGTTAAACATGACTGGTCCCAGGACTGATCCCTGAGGGACTCCACTTGTCACTGACCTCCAGTGGGACATGGAGCCATTGACAGCCACTCTCTGGGGAAAGAGAAGTGTACAGGATGATGTTTTTGTTAAATCTTCTGGTGGATTAATGTTTTTCCCTGTTGTGTTCTGGTTCCCTCTTTAAATTCAAGGAAGGAAGAGGAGGGACAGGAATTTTGCTTTCTGTCCTAGTTCACATTAGTTTGTATCCTCCTGAAATCCCTTCTCCAGTAGTGTAGTCATTCCTTTTTATTAAAAACTGCTCCCTTTCATCACACTAGCATTCATGTTTTTTCCCTTATCTTCTCTAAAGCAGCATCTTGCCCTTTGGAAATTCAGAGTAAGAGCTCTGCTTTTAAGATGTTCTCTCTGTGCATCTCTTGGCTTCCTCAATCATCTCTCACTTTTTTCATTTTCCTATTGTTTTCTTTTCTCATTTTTCATTTACCATTGTTTTCACTTTTGATTAGAATCCTTTGACAAGTATCTTCACAGGTAGGCATCACTGTGCAGCAGAAGACAAGTGGCCTTGATTTCCCTTGTGTGATGTCAGCATACCCTATTGAAGTATTTCTTTAAAATTCTGATGATTTGACATCAATGAGAAGATGCAAGTTACTTGTTGGGCCTTTGGTTTGTGTTGTCTTTTTTTCCCTAGATCTCCAGTTTGTGTTTAAAAAGTGCTTTATTTTGCAATCACCAGAGTCTGTAATTTAGACGCTGTAAAAGATCCTTCCCTTTCTTTTCTAGGTTTTCAACTCCAAGCTGTTACGAATCAAGGAGAGACATATGTTTCTTAAATTCTTGGGAAGAGCCCAGTATGACCCAGCACAACCCAGTTACATCTCTCTGGACCAGTTAGTATCCTTACCCGATGAGGTGTTCTGTACAGAGATTGCCAAAGCTTCTATACAGGACTTTCAGCAATTTTTAAAAACACTTTAATTAGTAACACATGTAAAAAGGAATAGAATAAAGTTATGAAATATAAAGCATCTTCCCTTTACAGTGTCTTAATAGTTACTGATTTAAGAATCACAGAACTGACAGGGCTGGAAGGAACTTAAAAGATATCCAGTTCCAATCCCCTTGCTATGGGCATTGACACCTCACACTAGATCAGGTTGCTCAGAGCCTAATCCAGCCTGGCCTCAAAAACTTTGAGGGATGAGGCTTCCACCACCTTCCTGGGCAACCTGTTTCAGTGTCTCACTGCCTTCATGGGGAAGAACCTTTTCCTAACATCCACTAGTTTTTCTTCATTCCCCCTAGTCCTATCACTACTTGATGTCCTCGACTGTACAAGCAACTCTCCATTATGGTGTTTTAATAGTTACTGGTTTAAGAAGTTGTTGCTTAAGAAACATTTATTTTAAGGCTCATGGTAATATTGTTTTGATTCTCCCCCTCTACACTGCCCTGATGAGACTCTACCTGGAGCACTTGTCCAGTTTTGGAGCCCCTGTTACAGGAAAAAATCTGGAGGTGCTGGAAGGTGTCCAGAGAAAGGCCATGAGGATGATCAGAGGGGTGGAGCTGCTGTCCTGTGAGGACAGCTGAGAGAGTTGGAGCTGTTCCGTTTGGAGAAGAGAGGGCTTCAAGGAGACCTGATTGTGGCCTTCCAGTATCTGAAGTGGGCTACAAGAAAGCTGGGGAGGGACTTTCTAGGGTGTTTGGTAGCGAAAGGAGGAATGCATCCAGGCTAGATGAGGGGAGATTTAAATTAGGCATTAGGAAGAAGTTCTTCACCATGAGGGTGGTTAGACACTGGCACAGGTTGCCCAGGGAGGTGGTGGAAGCCCCATCCCTGGAGGTGTTTAAGGCCAGGCTGGATGAGGCTCTAGACAGCCTGATCTAGTGTGAGGTGCCCCTGTCTATGGCAGGGGGGTTGGAACTGGATGATCCTTGTGGTCTCTTCCAACCCTGACAATTCTGTGTTTTTAAGGTTCACAGTAATATTCTTAATGGTGACTTAAAAATAGATTTTTAGAAGGGTTGAATATATGTTGATTGCTACAATGCAATCTTTGCTGTTAAAGGCTAACTTAATTCAGAGTGAAGCACGCAGCACACTAATGGTAAATTAAAGTGAGTTTTTCTTCAGCAAAATTAATCTAGACATATTACTGAAAGAAAATAAAGTTATATGTGGCCTTGAAATCTAGAAGGAGCTTACTTCAAGTTCTGTTCCTCTTGTTTTGAGGGGAAAACAGTTTTTCCATGCCCCAATGATATTTGTGTGGTTATACAAATAAGCATCTAAAAAGAGGCTGTAGTAGATAGAGAGCTGATAGTTATCCTACTCAGTTATAACAACTGAAGTAAATGCTAATATTAGGAAATGTGGGAGTTTTAAATTCATCTAATAACACAGAAAGTGAAGTAAGGTTAAAGAGCCATTTAAAAAATGGAAATAGGAGTGGTCACTAGATTATGACTTGAGTCTTTTATTGAAAATTAGAAATTAGGGGTTAGAACTGCAACAGCCAAAATAAAAAAGGAATGTTGTCAGAACAAGCAGAGTGCAAAATTTGTGCAGGTCTAGGGAGGTTCTCTTGCCCCTCTAGTCTGCCCTGCTGAGACCACACCTGGTCCAGTTCAGGGCTCCTCAGTTCAAGACAGACAGGAATCTGCTGCAGAGAGTCCAACAGAGGTTGAGTAGGAGACTTGAGCATCTCCCCTCTAAAGAGAGACTGAGCCCTGGAGCTGTTTAGTCTGGAAAAGAGAAGACTGAGAGGAGATTTGATCAATGTCTACAAATATCTGAGGGCTGGGTGCCAAGTGGAAGGGGACAATCTCTTTTTGGTGGTGTGCAGTAATAAGACAAGGACTCATTCAATACAAATTTGAAAATAGAAGATTTCATCTCAACATGGGGAGAAACTTCATTACAGAGAGGATGACAGGGCCCTGGGGCAGGCTGCCCAGAGAGGTTGGATGCATTCCTGCACAGGCTATCTTGGGTCCTCCAGCTTTTGGTGGGGGGAATTAGACTGATGACCTTTGGAGGTCCCTTCCAACCCATTCCATGATTCTGTAACCCTGCAGGCTCTGAGTGACAGCCATGACTGCCCTAGGGGACCTATGTGTATCAATGGCAAAGGCAACAGCTTGAGCAATTGCAACAAAAAATGTTGGCATTTGAGGTGCTGTGAGGAAGGTGTGCTATACTCAGTCTTCAGAGCAGGCACTGATTAATCTTGACCGAATTTCTGGTCTACCACATTCATGTCATTTTAAATCATTATAAGGCATGGGCATCAGTTGCCTCTAAGGTGCCTCAGGGAGGACAGCTCTGTGCACACAAGCTTTGTGTGCATGGCCTGCTGCTCCTTCCAGCACATGCACTGCCTACCTGTCACCTGGGCCAAGTCCCCAGAGCAGTGGAGATGATTTCTACCTGACTTCGGCTCATGCTTTTTTTCTGGTGTCTTTCACCAAGTCAGTCTGTGAAACCTGTTGCCTCCCTTCCACACACATGCATGGATAACACATGCTCTGGCTGAAGATCAACCAGCAGCGTGCTCAGGGAGACAAGAACAATGGCATCCTGCCTTGGACCAGCAATGGTGTGGCCAGCAGGGTGAGGCAGCGTTCGCTCTCCTCTGCTCGGCGCCAATTGGGCCACCTCAAAAACTGGGTGCGGTTTTGGGTCCTTCGTTCCCAGGGTGGGTGTGGAGTCAACCATCCCTGTACTTGTGATGCTGAGGGACGTGGTTTAGTGGTGGAACGGGTAGCGTTAGATTATTGGCTGGACTTGATGATCTTTTCCAACCTTAACGATTCTGTGATTCACCCTGCCCACCCTGGCTCCCCAGGCAGGTGCCTCGGAGCCAGAAGACGCCCTCAGGCGAGGGGCCTAAGCGGCCAGAGAAGGCGGCGGCGGAGGCCGATGGAGCCGCCTCGGCGCTCAGGCACGCTGGCTACCGGCGCGCATATCGCCGCGGGCAGCAGCAGCTGCCAATCGAGGTGGCCGCCGGCACGGCCCCGGCCAAGGCCCCGGCCCCGGCCAAGGCCCCGGCCCCCGCCGCGGGGCATGACGCATGCGCCAGCGCTGCGGCCTCATTGGCTCGGCCGCTCCCCGTGCTGCTGCGGCTTACCCAGAAGGCAACGCGCCGCTCCGGGGTGAAAATGGCGGCGAGGGCACCCGGTGAGGCGCTGGTGGGCGGTCGGGGGTGGTCGTGCGGGGCCGCGTCCGGTCCGCTTGCGGTGCTGGGCTTGTCCTGTCCTGTCCCGCTCCGTGAGAAGAGGCGGGCCGTGACGGGGAGTGGAGGCTAGTGTGTGCGCTGTGCTGTGTGCCCTTGACGGGGTCAGCGCCCGCGGCTAGAGTGCCGCTGGCGCAGCTGGAGCGGTCGGGTTTCCTGGTCGTCCTTCCCGTCCGAGGTCCTGCTGTCTGGGCCTCAGCCGACGGAGCCTCCTTCTGGTTCTGAGGGTTTCTGGGAGTGGCAATGCAGGAAGTGTTCTGGAGGAGGCCTTGGGCTGTTCCAGAGGGGCCTCGGGCATCGCTGTCCTGCCCCCGCCACCGACTCTAGGCTTTGGTGTTGTTCCTTCTCTAGTCCCGAAGTACGAAGGAGTAAAGGCTGAGGTGAGGCGATGTGCTAATGGCACACTGCTGGCACACCTAGCACTGACTGGGTAAAGTAGCTGACTAAAAGCCACGAAAGACAGCTTGCCCTAGCTGCACTGACCCTGTCGTGCCGTGTCTGGATTCTTAGATCACTTGTTGAGTAATTTTAATGGTGCTTGGTATTACATTGTACTAGTTTACATATTCTAAAAAACACTTCTGCTGTCCATAATCACAGTTTAAGAAAGATGAACATTCTTATATCTGCTGTGTTTAATTTTTTTTATTATTTTACTTGAGGTTTCTGTGTTGACTTTGCAGTTGACTTTGGCAGCTCTTTGAAAAAGAAAAAAAAAAATTTCTGGAATAGCACTTAAGTAACTAAAGAGAAGAGCAGGTTAACAGTGTAGTAACATGTTGGCCTTGAAATCCTATTAGGCCATAATGGGAGCTGTGGAGCTTAGACAAATGGTTTGAAAAGCTTGATGGCTTTGTTTTGCATAGGATATTGGCTTTTATCTCAGTTAAATGAAACCTTGAAATCTTTGGTGCTGTCTCCAACAGTGAACTGTTAGCGTTGTTCCAAGCCTCGAAGCAGTTTAATATCCAAGTGCTTTGAAACAGAGGTCATACTGTTGTAATTAACAACTATTTATTCTACCTGTTCAGTTAAGAAAACAGAGCGTCACAGTCATGGACTGGAGGCTGGGAAATACTTCTTCACAGACAGGGCTCTCAAACATTGGAATGGTCTGCCCAGGGCAGTGCTGCAGTCACCATCCCTGGAGGTGTTTAAGCAGCCTGTTAAGCTGGTGCTTAGAAACATGGTTTAGTGTTGAGCCTTCAGTGCTGGGTCAAAAGTTGGACTGGATGATCTTTGATGTCTCTTCTGGATGTTTTCTGTGATTCTGTATGTTCAAAGTCAATGTAGTGTTGTGCTCCTGGAAATGAAACAAGCCAGAAAATACTTGCATAGTTGTGTGTAAATATTGAATATCATATTGCTCTACAACTAATGGTGGTCACAGGTTGTGTTGAAAAAGACATTCAAAGGACATCTCGTCCAACACCAGGGACACCTCCAGCTAGATCAGGCTGCCCAGGGCCACATCCAGTCTGATCTTCAATATTATCAGGGACAGGGCCTCAGCCACATCCCCAGGCCGCTTTTCCAGTATTTTACCCCTCTCATTAAACTGTTGGAGTGAGTCCAGAGGAGGCCACGATGATGCTCAGAGGACTGGAACAGCTCTGCTGGGAGGACAGGCTACAAGAGTTGGGGCTCTGCAGCCTGGAGAAGGGCTTCAAGGAGATCTTCCAGTATCTGAAGGGGACTACAGGAAGGCTGGGGAGGGACTATTTTCAAGGTATTGTAATGACAGGATGGGGAGTAATGGCTTTAAACTGTCAGAGGGGAGATTTAAACTAGATATTAGGAAGAAGCTCTTTCCAGTGAGGGTGGTGAGACAGTGGCACAGGTTGCCCAGAGAGGTTGTGGATGCTTCTTTCCTGGATGTGTTCAAAGCCAAGGTGGATGAGGCCTTGAGTGATCTGTTTTAGTGGGAGGTGTCCCTGCATGTGGTGGGGGCTTGGAACTCAATGATCTTTGACGTCTTTTCCAACTTAAACCATTCTATGATTTGTTAAGAAGAACTTCTCCCTGATGTCCGAACTTGTGTCCCTTTCAGTTGCAGGAGGTGGTCGCCTGTTAGACACCCTTCGGAAGTGGTATTACAATGCAGCTGGATTCAACAAACTTGGTGAGTGTTTCATGGAGGTGTTTGTAAATGCTGCAGATTTAACGGTCTTCATACTAGATTACAGTTTGGAATGATTTTTTTGGATCAAAATTAGCTGCTGCTGTTGTGAAGCTAAAGGTAGTAACATCTTCAGTCTTTGTGATTCCTACTTAATAATGAATTGGTGAGTTCTCTGTTATTTCTATGTTTCATCTTGGTTTTGTTGAAATAGCTTTATAAAAACCAAGGTTAAGCTGGAGAAGTTGAAAATACTTTCATAAAGCAGTCCTAAAAGCTTGGTTACTTATCTTTTCCCACTAAGACTTTCACTGGCCAATGTCTTCTAACCCAAAGGCTGCCCTTGAGGAGTGAGAGGTTCCTGTTGATAGTAGTCAGCCTGTCTGTAATATTTCTGCTAAGTATCCAAAGTGCAAAAAAGTGTTAAGCTTAGTTTATACCACCATAACTTCACTTGGTGTCTCTCTGGCCTGCACAGTGCTGGAGTGTAAAAATGGTGATTCTAGGAGGTTGCCTTGATGGTATTGTCTTTGATTTGTTCAGAGTTGTTAGCAAGTTTGTTTCAGCTGTTTGGATGACACAGCTGTTCTTGAATGACAAGAGAATCTGAATGTTCAGATTGCACCATGTGAGCAAGTAATGTAAAGGCGCTTAACATACCTTCCCTGGGGAGGTTAGAAATAAATTGCAAGACAACTGTAGAGGAACAGTCATTTGGGTTGGAAGGGATCTTCAAAGGTCAGCTAGTCCAATCCCCTGCAGTCAGCAGGGACTGACTAGATCAGATTGCCCAGAGCTTTGTTCGGCCTCATCTTGAATGTCTCCAGGGATGGGGACCCAGCCACCTCCCTGGGCAACCTTTTGCAGTGTTCCACCACCCTGGTGGTAAAGAATTTGATCCTAACATCCAATCCACCTTCCAGTAAACCAGGTTGTCCAAGGCCTGATTCAAGTTCTTTTCTCCTAGGTTGGTTTTGGTTTTCTTTGTAGTTTTGCACTGGAAATGTTTTGCCTGTGTTATAGGTGAACACTTGTGTCAATACTTGAACATGAAGAGCATTGGTTTAGTGATGTAAAATCTCCTTGGTACAGGATTAATGCGAGATGATACCCTATATGAAGATGATGATGTCAAAGAAGCACTGAGGAGACTTCCAGAACATCTTTACAATGAAAGAATATTTCGCATAAAACGAGCACTCGACTTAAGCCTGAAACATCAGATCCTCCCAAAAGACCAGTGGGTGAAGTATGAAGAGGTATGTGTAGAGTGTTTCCACTCTCTAGTGGATGGCTCAGAATGAATCAGAATCACAGAATAGTCAGGGTCAGAAGAGACTTCCAAAGCTCATCCAGTCCAACCCTGCTGCAGCCAGCAGCTGCATCCTCCACTAGATCAGGTTGCTCAGAGCCCTGTCGAGCCTCACTTTGAGTATCTCCATGGATGGGGCCCCAACCACCTCCCTCGGCAACCTGTTGCAGTGTTTGCTACTCTCATGTTGCAGAATTTGTTCCTAACATCCAATCTAAATCTACTCTAGTTTGAAGCTAGTGCCTCTACCCCTAATCACCACAGGCCTTTGTAGAGACTATTTACAGCCTTTTTGTAGGCCCCTTTCAGGTACTGGAAAGAAGCCTTCTATTCTCCAGACTGAACAACCTCAATTCCCTCAGCTCATCCTCAGGAAAGGTGCTTCAGCTCTCTGATCATTTTTGTGGCCCTCCTCTGGACTTGCTCCATCAGGCACTGCTATGTCTGGTCTTCAGCCTTCTCAGTCTCTGAAGAAGCAGAGGCTTACATGTTCTTTGTTGTAACTGATTGTGTATCTCCTAGGATTCCTCTGGAAAACACGGCTTTTGGATTTGTGAAAATCCCAGGGATGTGGTTGAGGCCCCATCCCTGGAGACTTTCAAGATCAGACTGGATGTGGCCCTGTGTGACCTGTTCTAGTTGGAGGTATCCCTGCTGAGTGCAGTGGGGTTGGACAAGATGGCCTTTGAGAGTCACTTCCAACTCAGTGTGATCTATGCAAATGATGTTTTTCTCAGCATGACAAAAGCTGAAACTACATCTCAGAGCCATAGGATATTGTTTATCTTCAGACTAAATATTTATTCTATGCTAAGATCCCACCTCAAATATTGCATCTAAGTCTGGTACCTCAGAAGGACACAGAGCTGTTGGAGTGAGTTAAGAGTAGGCCACAGAAATGATCCAAGGGCTGGAGCACCTCTGCTATGAGGACAGGCTGAGGGAGCTAAGGGGTGTTCAGCCTGGAGAAGAGAAGACTTTAGGAGAACTTTAGAGTTGCCTTCTAATACCTGAAGAGATGAGACGGAATGGTTTGAAGCTGAGGAAGAGTAGGGTTAGACTGAGGAAGAAGTTGTTCAGTGTGAGGGTGATGAGACTCTGGAATAGGCTGCCCAGGGAGGCTCTGGCTGCCTCCTCCATGGGTGTTCAAGGCCAGGTTGGATGAAGCCTTGAGTAACTGAGTCTAGTTGAGAGGTGTCCCTGCCCATGGTGGGGAAGTTGGAGTTGATGATCTATGAAGTTCCTTCCAACATGAGCCATTCTGTGATTCTATTGGATAAAGTAATGCACTGTAACTAGCTTGGAAATTCTTATAAAACATCTTTTGCTTTTCTGTTGAATTCCTTCATGTTAGAGAAAATCTCGAGTCAAAACTTCTCTTTTTGAAGGAAAGATAATTGTAAAGGAAACCTCTCAATTGAAGGAAGTTTCACCTTGTGATTTGAAAAACAAGCTGCACTTTTCTTTTCAGCTGTAGCTGCAAAGTTTTCTTTGTGTAATGGATTGGTTCACAGACTTTCCATTATTGTTAATCTCAGCTTTATCCAAATTACCAGAGAAAGAGGAATCTTGCCACTAAACCCTTGACAACAGAATGATATGAGTGTTGTCTGTCTCTCTATAAGCAGAGGCTGGTATTCGAGATTCAGTTACTTGTATTTAAGTAACTCCTACATTGAATAACTGCAGCACTTTGGTTTGCAAGTGTTAAACACAGTCAAGGTGTTCTATGAAATCTAAGTTTACAGTGCTGTTTAGAAGCTCAAAATTCATTTCTTCAGATTGCTATATTTGAGCTTTGAACCAATTCACATGAGTCTTGGACATTTATGTATCTGCCCAAAGAACATGATTGCTGGAGGTACAGCTGGAAGCATCAATTTGCTTGTTGATGTGGGCCAGGCAGTAGGAGTTAATGGTTGTTGCGGTAAAGAACTTGTCTTTGCAGGCTTGGCAGGTATAAAGTTTACCTTTTCAGAGTAAGTAATGTTGGGGGGGGGGTTAGATTTTGGGTATTTTTTTGTTTGGTTTTTGGTTTGTTGTAGTTTGGGGTTTTGTTTTTCTGTATATTTATCTTTGGTTTGTTGTTTTTTTTGTTTGGGTTGGTTTTGCTTTGGTTTGGGGTTCATTTGGGTTTTTCTTCTTGTTAGGCAGCAATTTATTACAATCTGGGGAGAGATGAGGTGTGACTAACCTGTAGGAATGACTTGAGATGCTTCTCAACCTGCCTATAAATGAAATATATTCTCTTCTTTTTCAGGATAAGCATTATCTTGAACCATACCTGAAAGAAGTAATCCGTGAAAGGCTTGAAAGAGAAGCATGGAACAGGAAGTAACTGTTGACTGCAGACGCTTGCATGTTTCCGAGATCTTTAAACACTGGGTTATAGAAGTCTACAGGGAAGCAAGTGTGAGGCCGAGGAGGCTTGGTCATTGAATCTGTTCATCCAACTAAAATAAACATGTCAAAGTATGAATTCTGCTTGCAGAGTTCTCTGTAAATGCTAAGAAGCTGGTGTTCAGCTGGTCTCTCCTGTGAGCACACACATCACAGCTCAGCTTGGCAGCACGCAGTCTTCATTCCATCCAGGCTCTGGATTCTTACTCTTTCCACAGTCAAGCTGTTTCCTGCAGCTGTTGGGTTAGGTAAGAAACGTGCAATGCTGTTGGTGCTGGATATTCTCTTAAATGAAACAGAAGTTGCTTATTGAGGGCAGCTCTGAAGAAAGAGACCTGAGGGGTGTTGGTTGCTGAGCAGCTCACCAGGAGCCAGCAGTGCCCTCATGCAGCCCAGCAGGCAGCTGTGTGCTGGGCTGCAGCCAGAGGAGTATGGGCAGCAGGGCAAGAGAGGGAATTCTGACTCTGCTCTGCTCAGACCTCACCTCCACCCTGCCTCCAGTTCTGCTGTCCCTATCATAATGAGGAAACAGAGCTGGTGCATGCCGTCCAGAGGAGACCATGAAGGGCTGGTGTGCATCTCCTATGAGGATAAGCTGAGGGATCTGGGGTTGTTCAGCCTGGAGAAGACTGGGGTGGACCTTAGAGCTGCCTTCTAATACCTGAAGTGATTCTCCAGGAAGCCTGCAGAGGGACTTTTTTAAGGGTGTGGAGAGACAGGACAAGGGGAAATGGTTTGAAGCTGAGGGAGAGCAGGAATAGGCTGGGTCTGAGGAAGAAGTCCTTCACTACAAGGGTGGTGGAACTCTGGTTGCCCAGGGAGGTTGTGGCTGCCTCCTGCCTTGGGTTGCTGAAGGCCTCATTCAACCTAGCCTTGAACAACCAAATGTAATTGAGAGGTGTCCCTGCTCATGGCAGTGAGGTTGGAGTAGATGATCTCTGAGGCCTCTTTCAGTCTAAGCCATGCAGCCATGAGCTTACTGTCTGGAAAAAAAATGCCTCATTTTAAGGAAAAGCTTGGTAGCAGTAAAGCAAGTCAAACTGCAGAGGTGCAAAGATGATGCAGTGATGGCTTGGAAAATAGGGGTTTTTCCTGCTACTGTCATGAGGCTCTTCTGTAACACTAAGCAAGACACTCGGTTCACAGAACCTCATCAAGTGTTTTGCTAAATGTTTAACATATGTTGCTGGGGGCTATGTCTGCAGAAGTGTCTTGGTTCAGTAGGTCTGCTCTGAAAGTACGGGCTGGAAGTGTCAGTATTCATCCTTAACACACAATAGGTACTACAGGTGGTGGTACCAGCAGCAAGTCTCACAGGGATTCTCACAGACTTGAAAAAGACCTCGGAGTCCTTGCTAAGTACAGAAATGCTTATAAAGAAGCTGATACATTTGTGGTCCGTACAGAGTGCAGAAAGCAAGGTTGAGCTGTGTGCTGAAGAGGATTGAAAAGAATTTCTGAAAAGGAGAGGAGTTCCTACTGGGAAAAATGTGAGCCTGCAGTTTAAAGCCACAGCAAAATTCACAAGGCAGCAACAGAGCACCTTGCATTTCCTAACCTCATTTGATACCTTCATCTTCGTTAATAATTTAGCTTTCTGGAGATACATTATATTCAGATTCCATAAATTACTGAGGTCTTTTTAGAATCTCACAGAATTGCCAGGGCTGGAAGGGACTTCAAAAATCATCCGGTTCCAATCCCCCCACCATGGGCAGGGACAGCTCACACTAGATCAGGTTTCTCAGAGCCACATCCAGCCTGACTTTAAAGACCTCCAGGGATGAGGCTTCTACCACTTCCCTGGGCAATCTGTGCCAGTGTCTCACCACCTTCATGGGGAAGAACTTCCTAACATCCAATCTGAATCTATCTACTTTTTGTTTTGCTCCATTGCCCCCAGTTCTATCACTACCCAATACGCTAAAAGTGACTCCCCAGCTTTCTTCTAGTCCCCTTCAGATACTGAAAGGGCACAATATCTTCTTGAAGCCGCCTCCAGACTGAACAACCAAACGCTCAGTCAGTCTAGCAGAGCAGCTCCATTCCTCTGGTCACCCTTGTGGCCCTTTTCTGGATGTGTTCCAGCATTTAACAGAGGCTCCAGAACTGGACACAGTGCTCCAGGTAGGTCTCAGCAGAGGGGCAATCCCTTCCCTTGCTCTAATGTGCACAATTCTCATGCTGCAGACCAGGCTCTGGTTGTCTCTGGGCTGCAGGTGCACACTGCTGCCTCACGTTGAGCTTTTCATCCACCAGCACCCCCAAGTCCCTCTCCTCAGGGCTGCTCTCAAGCCAGGCACTGCCCAGCCTATATCAGTGCTTGGGATTGCCCCAACCTAAGTGCAGGACCTTGCACTTGGTCTTGTTGAAGCTCATGAGGTTGGCTTGGGCCCACCTCTCCAGCCTGCCCAGATCCCTCTGGATGGATACCTTCCCTCCAGTATGAAGAGACTTTGTACTTGGAGTTCACAGCATCTGCACATCTGGACAAAGAGAGTCTGAGCTGACATTGCTAATACTGCAGCTTGGTGAGAGATTGGGCTTGAACTTATTTTCGTCACTTTTAAGCAACCTTGGGCTTCCTTTGAAGTTCTTTTATTAAATGCATAGCAAAATATTTTTTCATTAAATACATAGCAAAATGCAAGAATGCATTTTGATTGCTGCAGCTCTTGTTTGTTATGGCAAGATGAAATCTTTACATTTTTTAATTGTTTGACCCAGAAACAGGAGATACTTTTTTTTTGCAGCACTAACAAGAAACACTGGTTGTGTTGCATCCAACTTCCATCCAAAGGAGGGGAGATATAAATCTCCTAAGTGTTTTGATGAAACATCATGCTTGTCCTGATAATGGAGCTGTCTTAACATTGATATGGTAAATACATTTCTGCTAGAAGCATTTTCTCTCTAGATAGCAAAGATAAAAGATTATCTTCAGGATTTCCCCACTCCACTTACAGTCAGTTTGCTTGGATTGGAGTTTTGTCCAGGGTAAGGGCTGGAGTGGCAACCTGAGCCACTGTTGCTCCTGCCTGAGACCAGGGTTGGAACATCAGTGTCTCACCAGGCACGCAGCTGACCTGAGTGTCTTAAGTGATTTCACTTCTCTTAGTCTCTTTGAGCTGGTCTAAGGCCCAAAGGGCTAAGGTCATAGAATCATGGAACGGTTTACGTTGGAAGAGACCTCACAACTTATCCAGTTCTAATCCCCCACTGTAGGAAAGGACACCTCCCACTAGAACAGGTTGCTCAAGGCCTCATCCAACCTTTCCTTGAATGCCTCCAGGCAGGGAGCATCCACAGCCTCCCTGGGCAACTTGTGCCACTGTGTCACCACCCTCACTAGAAATAACTTCTTCTTAACATCTAGTTTAAATCTCCTCTCTGCCAATTTAAAGCCATTACTCCCCATCCTGTCATTACAAGACCTTGTAGTCTCTCCTCAGCACTTCTCCTTTGGATACTACAAGGTGTCTTCAAAACCTTCTTGTCTCTAGATCTTGAGATATCTTTGAATAACAACTTGGTACTTTTGGGCCTGATCCCAAAACAGTTTCCTCAAACTCCTCTGCAGGCTATGCAGAGCTGCAAGCTTCCATCAGTGCTGTTCTGTAAATCCACCAGTGTCAAATAGTTCCTGTCTCCTTCAGGACACAGTGCTGGTGATGCTGGGACTAGGTGACAGTCTGATCTGATGTCCCAAGGTGCCAGAAATCATGTGGGCTTCTGCTTCCCTGGCAAGGTGAGTGTTCCTATGGTGTGTCAGTAAAAGGAGGGCAGGCTGGCATCTTGGTCCCAGGAGGTAAGCCAAGGGTTTGAGTGAGATACACAGGGTGGATGAGGGGTTGAGCTAGACTCAAGGTTAGGAAATTGTGCAGGAGGTTGGAAAAAGCGTAGAAGAAATAAGTTGACCTCAATTCCTTGTCCTACCTCCAGAGTGCCTGAACATGACCTCAGTGTACATCTCTGGCCTAACCTCATCTGTTTCTTTCTATGTGAACTAGAAGGGCTTCAAGAGGGTGCCCTGACGGCTACAGGGCAAGTCCGAAGTGCTCCCATTTCTGCACTGAAAGAAGAGCACTGGATCTCTCCCAGACCTCAGCAAGTGCTGAAACCTCTGTTGCTGTTTTATGAGAGTGTGCTGCTTCAGTTCCTGTGCTGGAGAGGGATCTGGGGCTTGAAACCTGATCAGAAAGAGGTACCTCAGCACAGCTGGGCTGTGCTCTCCTCGCTTCCTAAAGCCCCCTGGCCTTTGTGGATCTGGTTCTTTGTGTCTAAATCTTCTGAATTGCATGAGGAGGCTGGACAGTGAGACGTGGAGCTGAGCGCTGCTACAGTCAGTATTACAACACCTAAACCCTTCTCTGAAGCTTCATACTCCCGCTGAGGCCCAGCAGATTGAAATGATTGTTTATAAGCAGCAAAGTTCAGAGTCCAAAGCTCAGACCTCTTCAAGGCACTTCAGAGGGTTGGGCTGTTTTTATTTTTTTTTTTTTGTCTGCAAGTTGTGTTCCCTGGTGGAGTATTAGCTTTAAAAGATACTATTATGAAATGGTCATAAAAGTAGCTTAGATAGGTTTGGTTTGCTTCAATTAACTAAAAATTCTCAACATCCTAAATGTTTCTCAGCTGCAGTCTCTCACCCTGAAAAAGACAGAAGGAAATTCTCCAGCGGTGTATGAGCTGGCCTCCAGTGATGCTCGGCACCCAGCCTGCTTGCTGGAGCTCAGGAGACTGTCACAGCAGTGTGGAGGTGGCTCTGATAAAAAGCAAAATGTGTTCTCCTGCCAGGTGAGGCTTGGCTTGGCTCCACTCTGAGCATTGCAAAAAGTCCGTGTACCAGAGGAGGGTTGAGATCAGCATTTCAGAGCTTTCTGGAGGTAGTCAGCTCTGCTTAGGAGTGTTTAGGCTGTAGCAAGGCAACATCAGGACCTGGATCTGCACTGGCAGCAGCCAGGGATGTTTTATTTTTCTAAAAACAGAAGTAAGTGAATCAAAGTTTAAGTTCCAGGGACAGAGTAACACAGCATCCTCCCTTCCAGAACTACAGCTGCCTTGCTGAGAGGCTGCTATTCCCACCCTAAGACTGCTGATGTATTTCTAACAGGGCAGATGCTGAGACCTGTAGTTCGGTGTTTTCACATGGTAGCCCAGGTTCATCTGGCTTACCCCAAAGAGCATCGTTATCCACTCCATCTGTTGCTTGAGTCTTGAGAACAACCGCTGCTGGGAGCAGCATTTTCTGCTGGACAACTCCTAGGTTTGCAGCCATTCCCCAGAGCTGGTTCTTGGTGCCTGGCTTTGCACAGCCTTGTTCCTATCTGATTGCAGACTCTTGCTGTTTCTCATGGAAAGGAGTGGTGTAGCCACCTCCACCCCTGGAGCTTTGGGGGATCTCCTTCATGGATTTTTATACTTGGCTTTTCATGTGCATATCAACCCCAGTGGTGAGACTGAGCACCCTCCAAAACAACCATTAAAGCCTTGATACTTTCTAGTGACTCAACAAGCCACTTCAAAAAGGAGGCTTCTCCTCCAGCAGTACCTTAAAAACACATAAAACACAATAAAGCACATGTTGACATAAATGAGCTTCAAAAAAAAAACCCAAAACCCAAACCCTGGGATTATTTTTAAGTAGTATGAACACACGTGGGGAGAGTTATTAGCCTTCACCCAGCAAAACAATTACATCAGTGCAGCCTGGACTGGGATCTGCCTTAAGATCTCCCAGATGCTGCTGTCAGCCCAGTTGCTGATCGGTTACTCTGGGTAATTATAAACCATCAAATGGGGAAGGCAAGATTGATTCTCAAAATAAAACCCCAGCACCCCTAAATAAAAGCCTTTGGGGGAAATAAAGAGAAGATCCACTCTTCATAGTCTATACCCAGAGTCTCTGCCACAAGCCTCTGGTTGTGCTTCATTTAATCAGGCCAGTATCATGGACATGTCTCAGAGCATATCTTATTCCTGAGCTCTGGCATTCTGCATGGAGGGGATGAGCCCTTCAGCAAGGAAAGGGTTGCAGTGAGGTCATCTTGGGGCTGTCCAGAAATCATGTTGGCAGCATGTTGGTGAAGGACTTGCCACCTACACCACTGGCAGAAGCCCATCTGGTCCTAAGGCAGGAAATGCCAACCCTGACACTTCGTATGGGAACGGGGATCTAAGGAAAAGCTGCAGCCTTGCTGGCTCAGGGAGGGAAGCAAATTACCTGGCCCCAGGGCTAGTCCCCTGCTCAAACCTGGGCTCTGCAGCTGGAGGCCAGAACCCCAAACGAGGTGTCAATGCTGTGCTGCAGCACAAGAGTTCCAGATTTTGTGGGCTGCAACAAGACATGAAGCAGGTCCCTGACTATAGCTGGGTGGCTCAAACACTGGTAAGCTCCATCTCACAGTCCAGCTGGGCTCCAGTCCTGCCACCCCTCTGGACTGTTTGCACTGTCATTGAGTGGGAGTAGCTGTGGTGTCCATCCAGCTCCCACAGCCCAAGGCTCTTATCAGAGCTACCAGCTCATGTTCACAGAATCTCAGAAACATCCAGGTTGGAAAAGTCCCTCAGAATCACCAAGTCCAACCTATAACCCCACTCTACAAGATTCACCTCAAACCATATCCTCGTGCATCACATCCAAACCACCCTTAAACACATCCAGGGTGGGTGACTCCACCGCCTTCCTGGCCCTTCTCTCCATAAAAAAAAACTTTTTCCTAATGTCAAATCTAAACCTACCTAGGCTCAGCATGAGGCCATCCCCCCTTGTTCTGTCTCCAATTACCTGTGAGAAGATATCAGCAGCAGCCTCTCTACAGCTTCCCTTCAGGTACTTGTGAGGTCTCCACTCAGCATCTTCTTCTCCAGTTCTCCAGCTCATAGCACTACCTCAGGCAGGGAGTAGCTCTGGGTGAGAACTGGAGGCAGTGCCATGTCTGTGGTGACATGACATCTGTTAGAAGGCAAGAAGGATGGGTGGGCAGCTGCTCCTCCTTGTGCCATGCCCAAGTTGCTGAGCGATGGCAGCTAAAATCTCTAGGAGTCATGGCAGAGGGAGTTCAGGCACCCAGCCCATGGCTCTACAGCACAGGGCTGCTTTACCAGTACTATGCAGTGGGGTGAACAGCAGAGGGATGTCCTCACTCAGTGTGCCTTAAGAGCTGCCCACCACTGGAGGCAGATGCGGCCTCATCAGCACACAAGGGTGGCAAGCTCAGCAGCACATCACCTATGCAAAAGAGCATAGAATCACAGAGCAGCTCATGTTAGAAGGGATTTCAGAGACCATCTCTTCCAACCTCTCTGTCATGGGCAGGGACACCTCTCAACTAGACTTGCTGCTCAAGGTCTCATCCAGCCTGGCTTTGAACACCACCAGGCAGAAGGCAGCCACAACCTCCCTGGTCAGCCTATTTCAGAGTCTCACCACCTTTATGCTGAAGAACTTCTTCCTAAGATCCAGTATAAACCTACTCTCCCTCAGCTTCAAACCATTCCCCCTTGGCCTGTCTCTAGATACCCTTAGGAAATACCCTTCAGGTACTGGAAGGCAGCTTTAAGGTCCCACTGGAGTCTTTTCTTCTCCAAGCTAAACAATCCCAGCTCCCTCAGCCTGTCCTCATAGCAGAAGATAGTAATATATTATTATTTATTTGTATTGTTGTTGTTGTTACTATTACTAGAGAATATGATAATATACTAATATTTGTTATTGCTACTATATTAGTAGTAATACTAATAATTTTAATAATAGAACAGTTAATAATAAATCCCAGTAAATTGTAGTAAATCATAAAAAAACTAAAGCCTGGTAGTGCTAGGGCCAGTTTCATCCTGGACATGATGGCAGCAGTGGAAAGAAGCCTGTTACCCATCCCCTGCATCACTCATCAAGGTCAGCTCACCCCAGCACAAGGTGGGGGCTGCTCTGTAACTGCTCGAGCACTGCCAGGGTGTCCTGGCATTGTCATCTTCTCCTTTCCTAATTTCATTTTTCATGATGACAACACTTCAGAGGTTTATGACCAACAGGAGAATTTACTATTCAGTCATATACTGATGTAATGAAATCTAATCTACGCTGTGTAATGAGTTATGAGATGTTATTTGGTTTCAGGGTTTTATTACTTCAATCAGTTATTACCATATTTCCTTTTATGTGATTGCTCACCCTTTAAACATACCAGATGACTGTATGAAGAACACCTAATAAAGCCTGGAGATGTTAAAATATACGTTTTAATTTTTTTTTTTTTTTTGCCATAAATTTGGTTTAATTCTACCAGTGGTGGCTTTTGTGTTGGAAGTGCTGCATTCCGTGTTAGCAGTGCAGACCTCAGTAATGTTGTTGTGGATCCTTTGTGGGAAGGACCTGAGGGACCTCTGCTTTATTATAAAGCATTGTTGGCCACCAGCACTCACCTTTGGAAATGGAAAGGGTTTTAGAACAGAATAAAAGACAGAAACACTGATCTGTGAAATAAGCCACTGTCTTAACTATCCTCTCACATTTAACAGTGTAACTTCAATATACTCATCCTGGTTACTACCAGACTGCAAGAAGATAGAATCAGGTCTTCGGCATCAAAATATATCAATGTCATACCCACACACCTTTTGGTAATCCTCCCAAGTTTTCCACACTTATGCCTTGCACTGGGATAGTCTGACAGCAGGGGAATTATACAGCTGTGAAATAAGGTCAGAATCAAGTCTTCAATAAATCAATGTTTAAGCAAGTGAAGGACATGAGCTGCTGAACAATTGCAGGAAGCAAGTGTTGTAGAATCTTGGTCATACTATGTTCATAGTGAGTGCTGATCTCTCCAGATTTTTTGTAGAACAGGCTTTATGATGGTTAAGAAGTCTGCAGTAAGGCCTCGTGCCTGCAATAATCTAGCCTGCAGCATGCTGCTGCTGTCTCCTGGGCCACCCTCTGTGGATACACAGAGATCTCCAGACAAAGCCTTTCGCCGTGGTCCTGCATGGCTATCAGCTGCCTGGAAATTTCATCTACATAGAACACATCTCATTACAGCTTTCTGATTTCCTTCTCATCTCTGCAGCAGACAGCACTTGCATGATTTCACCTCCTCCATAGCAGGAACTTCTCTCCTGGGCTGGACTGGGTATTTCTGCCCAGGACAGGTGCTGGTCATGCCTTCAACACAAAGTACCATCACAGAAGTCTTGCAGAGGAGTGGTGCAGCAGGTCACCTGTATCTGCAAACTCTTATTGACTTGTTCATTTGACTGCTGCCCAAAGCAGCAGTCAACAAATAGATTGATGTGAAACCTTGAAAATAGTCTTTGCAGCAGAGTGTGTGGTGCTGCTGTGCTGCTGCAAGGGCAGGGTGCTGGTGCCAGGACTTGCTCCTGCTTCACAGCAGTGAGGGAAGCCAGCCCATATTGTGCCAGGATGGGAGCCTGAGCTGCTGTTCTCTTGGCTGAGCTGTGAGGGAAGGAGCTTGGTAAACCTGAGCATTCTGGAAGAGTTTGTCTGGCCAGCTCCAAGAGAAAAGTGCCTCTTAATTACAATTTAGTTTAGAATTTACAGCAAGCAGAACTATTTTCAGTGTGTTAAATCTGCTGTCAATATGACTACTGCCAGTATCGTGGTCCAGAGATGAGTTGTTTGCAGTGATGATCCCAGAAGGATGCCAGACGCCCAGTCTGGCAGAAGTCCCTTTCTCATCTCCAAGCCCCATCCCTAGCCAGGCTCTGTCTTGTTTCAGCTGTGGTTGCTGCCATCTGTAAACTTCACCTGGTCTTGCAAGGCAGGGTGTCATCTCCATGCAATTCTTTATCAGTTCTGTTATTACTGTTATTTTTTTTCATGCATCCAGATACTGCACTTCTGGTATTCATTCAGAGATACTAACAGAAGGGGGGAAAACTTCTAAATGATCCATTTTGCTTCTCCATTCTATTAATACATCTCTAAATGGACAAAAATTTAGGAGAAGAATTACATCAAGTAATGAAATAAAGGTTTTACTATTCAGAAATGCAGGGAAATAATTCAGCCAGAGAGAATCATACATCAAATAAATGGCCAGGCATACTTAAAATGTGCTTTTATACAGTAACAAGGCACAAGTTAATCCCATTAAGAAAATGTTGGCAGCGGCTCAGCATCTGAGAACATGCCACTGAACTGTCCTGCTGTAACCTTGCGTGTAGGAAAAGTTGAGACAAAGCAGCATACTCAGCTTGACACATTGCTGCCCTTTAGGTCTTTAATGGTGCAATGAATTACTGAAACCTTTCATATTGCTTAGCTGCAGGAACTATTTTACATGCTGGAGGTACCCTATCTCCTCCCTACCTCTAGGGAGGTTCTTCTCCCCCTCTATTCTGCCTTGCTGAGACCACACCTGGAATACTGTGGCAGTTTTGGGCTCCCCAGTTCAAGAGAGACAGAGAAGGAGAGAGTCCGTCAAAGAGCTATGAGGATGACTGAGGTACTTGAGCATCTCCCTTGTGAAGAGAGACTGAGAGCCTTGGGGCTGTTTAGTCTGGAGAAGAGAAGGCTGAGAGGGGATCTGATCAATGTCTATAAATATCTGAGGGGTGGGTATCAAGTGGTAGGGGCCCTAGCTTTTTCAGTGGTCAGCAGAAACAAGACAAAGAGCAATGGATACAAACTGGAACAGAGAAGGTTTCACCTCAACATAAGAAACTTCTTTACAGTTAGGGAGGCCTGCAGCAGGCTGTCCAGAGAGGTTGTGGAGTCTCCTTCTCTGGAGCCTTTCAAACACCACCTGGATGCATTCCTGTGCAGACTACCATGGGTGATCCTGCCTTGGCAGGGGCGTTGGACTGGATGATCTCTGGAGCTTCCTTCCAACCTCTAAATTTCTGTGATTCTGCATGCAAAGTCTACATGTGTCCCCACAAAGCACAGGGCTTTGCAAGAGGCAAAAATCTTTGTTCCATATCTCTTCCTTAAAAGATAAAAAGACAGGTGTTTTGGTTTCTCATGAACTAAAATAATTAAGAAAAATATTGAGGTTTTTTTTTTCTCTATTTTTCACCTGGTTTACTCTGCTTTTACTTTGTCCCCAGTGTTTTTGGTACAGCCTGGAGTACTTTTTCTCTGGGTACTTTGTATGTGGCACTGCCAAAATTCATCTCTAATTAAGAAGGATTTGATAGGTACTGTATAAAAGCACAGGCAGCCTGCTCTAGCTGGAGGTGTCCTTGCTGACTGCAGGGGTGTTGGACAAGATGACCTTTGCGGGTCACTTTCAACCTGGATCAATCTGTGGTGTGATTCTCATTATACCCTTGGAGTTTTAGCTATAGATCTTACTTTTAAAAAAAAACCAAAACACCAAAACAAAAACCAAAAACAACCTGTGGATATTTTAAAGCGTTAGATTTAGATTGCCAAGTCAGAACTACAGCTCATTCAGTATAACCTGAGACTGGCAGCATGCTGCAGGGGGCCAGCCGAATGCAGAGTGCTCCCCACTTCTCTGCAGCTTAGTGAGGCATTGGTGCTGCTTCCTTCCCACCAGCTAGCATGGCACTTCCCTGGTGCTGTCAGCAGGGAAGGAGAGCAGTTGCTTTGAGTGCCACTGAAATAGCCCAGTGTCACAAGTCAGAAGCACCCATAATCACTGCTGCCTCCTGATTCTCTGTGAAGGTCTTGTCCTTCAAATTATCAGCTGTGTGGTTGCAATATCGCAGAATCACAGAGTTGTCAGGGCTGGAAGGGACCTCAAGGATCATCCAGCTCCAACCCCACTACCATGGGCATGGACACCTCACTCTGGATCAGGTTGTTCAGAGACACATCCAGCCTGGTCTCCCTTGCCCAGGGATGAGACTTCCACCACCTTCCTGGGCAACCTGTGCCAGTGTCTCACCACCCTCATGGGGAAAAACTTCCTAACATCCAATCTGGATCTCCCCACTTCTAGTTTTGCTCCATTCCCCCCAGTTCTATCACTACTCAACACCTTAGAAAGTCCCACTTTTATCTAGCCCCCTTCAGATACTGGAAGGCCACAATAGGGTCTCCTTGGAGCCCTCTCCTCTCCATACTGAACAGTCCCAACTCTCTCACCTGTTCACATAGGAGAGGAGCTCCAGCATGTTGCTGCGTTGAGTGAATTACTTGACAGAGCCTTTTTTAGTCTCTTTTCTAGAGAAAGTTCTGGGAGAATGCTAGAACTTCTAGAAGGTTCTAGAAAAATTCAAACTGTCAGTTGATGGAGCGAAGCATGAGGAGATACATCTGAATAGTGCATGTGCTTTACAGTGGAAGGTCAGAGCACTCGCACACATCGTAGGCCACCGAGGGGGACGAGAGGGCAGCTATAGATAGACACAGAACACACGAAAACATGACTGATTATTTTTAGCTCTTAATCAATCCTCTGGCATTCCCTTCCAAACCAAAGGGGAAAGAAAAATTCTGTCCTCTTTCTGTGTGATTGCAGAAGGAGTATTCACTCCACAGAAGGAGGGTTAGGATCTACAGAATGCAAATAGCATGGCTTAGGGACATGGTTTAGTGGTGACCTTGCAGTGCTGGGCCAGAGGTTGGACTGGATGATTGTGAAGGTCTCTTCCAGCCAAAGATATTCTGTGATTTTTGTGATGGGCAAGGGATGGCCCCATTTTTCCTGCATGGTTTGCACTGCTAAGGAGCTGCAATTGACACTCTGAGAGGCTGTGCTTCTGTGCCAGCATCCCCACCATCACAGCTGGAATGGATGCTCTGAGGGGCTATGCTCCTGTGCCAGCAGCCTCACATCACAGCTGGAATGGATGCTCTAAGGGGCTGTGCTTCTGTGCCATCAGCCCCACCATCACAGCTGGCATGGGTGCTCCAAGGGGCTGTACTCCTGTGCCAGCAGCCCCACATCACAGATGGGATGAGGTGATCATGCTTCTTGTAGTGGGTCTCCTCCAAGAAACAGAAAAGCAGTATGGCTTGGTGGGTCAATATACACTAGGTGGACCCAGGACCAGTTCTAGCTCCTAAGCGGCTGTTTGCTTCCACAGCCTTGCACCAATATCTTAAGGGAAGCCTGCTGATAGTGGAAGTAATACAACCCAAATTAGGTAGGCAAGAGGGATTAAAACATGTAGAATTGTGCAGAATTTGTTAGGCTCAATTAGATAAGTCAGGAACTAGTGAAGTGTTTGAAGACCTGGGAAAAAACCCAGTTTGTCATATCAGGAGTCTCCTTCCTAAAAGGAGTCTGTGAAAGCAGAGGCAAGTCCACCATATGGAGAGCAGATGTCTCCAGGGAGCTCAAAAGAAGCTATTTTGCTAGTCATGAAAACAGTTGGTACAAGGAGGTGATAACAAGCACTTCTTTAGAAGCAGCAATTATTTGTCACTGAAGAGACAATTTTCCCTGTTTCCTAGAACACAAATTTGTATGTGCTCAAATAAGCATGGAGTCAAGAGGCACTGATTCACTGCTGGAGGCAGAAGCTGCAACAGTAAGCAGATTGCACCTCTTGTTCAACCACCTACTTTCAAAAGCACACTTTACCACAGGCTGCATTACTCCAAACAGGTAAGGAAACAGGAAGGCAGTGAGTCACTGGTGTACAACCTGTTTGATGTACAAACAGTATGTTGTTGTTACAGCCCTGATGTTTTCACTTTTTCAGCATTTTAATTAGGGTGCTGTGTTGGGGAGATTGACTCTGTTTATAAGCTCCATACTGTGGTGTTGATTGGTGCCTGTGAGTGTTGCCTCTGAGTACCAAACCTGATTCAACAGCAGAAAGGAAGTTTCAGAGGAGACCTTCACTGCTGATTTCAGGTGCCTTAGCAAATGTGTTAAGGAAGGATCTCACTGAGCAAGGAGTCACACAGAATCACAGAAGGTTAGGGGTTGGAAGGGACATCCAGAGATCATCCAGCCCAACCCTCCTGCCAGAGCAGCATCACCCAGGGCAGGTCACACAGACACACATCCAGGTGAGGTTTGAAAGTCTCCACAACCTCGCTGGGCAGCCAGCTCCAGGCCTCCAGCATCCTCACCGTGAAGTGTCTCCTTGTGTTGAGTTGGAACCTCCTGTGTTCCAGTTTGTAGCCATTGTTCCTCGTCCTATCACTGAGGAAGCTCAAGAACAGCTTGAACTTAAGTGGAGCTCTGAAATGTCTTAGTCTATAAGTAAAGAGGTGAAGCTGTGGCTAATGCCACCACATACTCCTGTCACTCCTGTCATAGGTAGATGTTTGGATTTTGCTCCTGCCAGAGCTGCTCTGCCTCCCAAACAGCAGACCAAGAGCTATTGACACAGCTCCCTCAGCTCCCACAAATCTCCTGCATCAAATGATAAAGCAACCCCAGCAAGGTAGGGTCGTGCTGTCTGCCCCTCAGTGCTGAGGTGAGAGGAGTTGTAACAGACCATCTCTGACAGATATTCATTTAACCTGTTCTTAAATACTTTCTGTGACTGTGCTCATAAATGTAGCTTGTTCCACACCTTATACTTGGGAAGTTTGTCCTGGTACCTAATCTCAATCTCCCTTGCTCCCAGTTAAACATATAACCTCTTTTCCCGCTGTCAGGGAGCATCAAGGCAAGAGGTTTTCATCCTCTTTACAATAATCTTTGTTATCCTACTTCCTCCAGCCCCATCCATATTCTCTTCACCAGACTAAACAACCCCAAGCTCTTTCAACCTCTCCTCACAGATCAGGTTTTATAAACTCCTTAACACCCTTGTTGGTCTCTCAGGGCTTTCTATTTCATTTAAGTCTTTCTCAAAATGTGAAGCTCAGTGCTGGATACAGCACTTGCACTGAGAAGTTTCTAGCACCAGGAAGTTCCCAGCCAGCCCTTGACCTTCCCTGTTCCTGTGGGTACACTTGTGAGTGTCACTGGTCACTCAGACTCTGCTTACTCCCAGGTCTCTTCTGCCACCCCCTCTTTCAACACAAGTCATTTTGACCTCCTTGCACTTTGTACATGTCTCTCTTGGGTTCCATTTGTTGATTCTGGAAAACCTCTCTGATTTCTCATAGCTATTTAGAATTCTAATCCTGGGCCCCAATATGTTCACAATCCTCCTGGCTTAGTGTGATGGACCAATCTTATAAGCACACTTTATTATATTATGCAGGTTACCAATGAAAATATCAAACAGAAACATGCCCTGCACAGACCCTGGGTGACCCCATTCAGAACAAATTTGCACTTTGATGTGAGCTGGGATAAGTTCAGCACATTTTCCAACCACTTATGCACCCACTGACTAATGATTTCATCTGGCCTGCATTTCCTTAGCTGGCCTTATAAGATAATTTGCGACAGGTTTAGATGCCCCATTCTAGTCAAGGTAGGTATTACTGCTGCCTACCGTCAAGAGAGAGGAAACTTCCTTGCTCTTCTGAATCAGATTTGCCTTGGTCATGCTGTGCCAGGCTGGGAGCAGGAGGACTCCTGCTCAGCCATCAGTTTGGGTCAGGGAAGTTTCTGGCAATTGCTTTTTTTAAACCTAAAAAGCTGCAGAGTTTCTTGCTGATAAATGCTGGAGTTTGCAATGATTATCATCTGTAATGCTGCTACCAAAGAGCCAAGGTAAGCATGGAAGGAGGACACTGAGGCAGCACCCTGCACAAGCAGCAGCCCGTCCCAAGCTCTTTCAGTCGTCCTGTATCTACTCCTGGGTTCATCCACAGCCTCCTCCAAGCCAGAGCCCAGCAGTGGGAACAGCACTATGCACAGCACTGGAAAGGCTGAGGGCTGCATGTCTAGCTGTTGTCATCTCAAGGCAAAAGGAGTTCCTCTTGATTCAAGACAGGATCAACATTCCCATGCAGCCCTCGAAGGCAGGCAGAACATGGAGTGCCATTGTTCCACCCAGGCCAAGAAAGGCAACTGCCCCAGGGAACAGAACTGCAGGGAAAGTTCCATCAGTGCAGAATCTCCCAGAGGCAGGCAAATCATCTTGTTGGGAGAGCACAGGAGGCTTGCTGTGCCACTCAGGTTTGAAGGAGATGCACCAGAAGCAACAGGACTTCCATGACAGTGGAAGAGCCAAATAAAGTCAGCAAGATTTGGACAGGCTGGAGGGTTGGGCAGGGAGAAATTTAATTAAATTCAACAATAACAAGTGTAAAGTCTTGCACCTGGGAAAGAACAACCCCAGGGATCAGTATAGGTTGGGGACTGATCTGTTGGAAAAGGGGAAAAGGATTTGGGGGTCCTAGTTGATGGGAGGTTGACCATGAGCCAGCAACATGCTCTTATGGCCAAGGAGGGCCAATGCCATTCTGGGGTGTATTAGAATGGCTGTGGTTAGTAGGTTGAGAGATGTTCTCCTGCTCCTCTACTCTGTCCTGGTGAGGCCACATCTGGAGTACTGTGTCCAGTTCTGGGCTCCCCAGTTCAAGAGGAACTTGAGAGAGTTCAGCACAGAGCCACAAAGATGCTGAAGGGAATGGAACATCTCTCTTATGAGGAGAGACTGAGGCAGCTGGGGCTTGGATCTTGGAGCAAAAGAGACTGAGAGGTAACCTCACTCATGGTTATAAAGATGTGCAGGGTGAGTGCCAAGAGGTTGGAGCCAGGCTCTGCTGGGTGATGCCCAATGATAGGGCAAGGGGCACCAGGTGGAAGTTGATTCATAGAAGTTTCATGTAAACATGAGGAGGAATTTTTTCAGTGTGAGGGTGCCAGAACACTGGAACAGGCTGCCCGGTGGGGTTGTGGAGCCTCCTTCTCTGGAGGTATTCAAGACTTGCCTGGATGTGTTCCTGTGTGATCTGGTCCAGGTGATCCTGCTCTAGCATGGGAGTTGGTCTGGATGAGCTTCGGAGGTCCTTCCAGCCCCTGACATTCTATGATTCTATTTTTTAATACATATTCTGGTTGCCCAGGGCTGGGTCTGCACTGGGTGCCACTGGCAGTCTTCTGCAGCTGCAGATCTGGGGCAGTGTCTCTCATGCTGGTAGCTCTGGGCTATGTATATTTCACCTTTATATTCAATTTGATACTGGCTTTAGCCTGCTGGCTCACTGCCAGCACAGCTGCAGGAAAGTTGGGGAATTTTGCCATAATATGCTTGGGAAGTCTTGTGGAAAGCAAGTTTCACCTACTGCAGTGAAGGTGGATAGGTTTAAGGGGCTTGGCTTTCTTTTTTGTCCTGAAACGCTCATCCTCACTTAGAATCAGTAGTAAGGTGAAGTTTAACACCCAAATATTCCAGCTTGAACACACAGGACCACTGCAACTGACTAGAAAATTGACTGGACTCGTGCCTGAGGTTAGAACCTGCAGAAGTAAAACACCGTCAGTGTTTCTAACACCAGTGAAGACAATCCGCTCAACCCAGATTTTGGTGAACACCTTCAAAAATACAGAGATGGGTGTCCGAGCTACTGCTCAGTGGCACAACCCCTGCCCACAGGCTTTTGGGCAGCCTCCTTCCCCTGCCTTCGGTGAGTGAAATCCTGGCACAACCCGCTCCACTAGAGGATGATGCTGGCAGGGGCAAAGAAGATAGAATGAAGTTTTATCTGTTTCCTATCAGTGATGTTTCAGGTTTTCAAGAATGACCTAGTTCAGCATTTTGCTTAGGCAGGGTGGTCACTGGGCTTTGGAGCACAGCCCAGCCAAACAGAAGGGAGCTTTTCATCAGTTAAAATCCAAGAAGGGAGTAATGATCTCAGAGTTTTGTATTTATCACTGGAATTGGCCCACTGACCTGCCTAAAGAAAGGCAATTGCTTGAAACACTTTTCACAAAGCCAAGACATAAATGGCTGCAATAAAAAACAATTTTGTCCATTTTTTTTTTTTTTCCCCAGAAACACACATTTCTGTCATGTTTGGGTAAAACCTGCCTCCCTACCTCCCTTAGAATGATCAGCGCAGCTCTCTACACTCCAAGAAGTCTGTGCTGGCCTGAAGATGTCTCTGTCTTGGCAATGACTCACACAGCCTCAAGTGGGATTCAGCAGCAACAAGCGTGAAGAGACTGCTGCCTCTCACCCTTCATCAACCCTTTCATGCTCCTGGCACTCACCGTGAGCATTGCTGGCTGCAGATATTTTTAAAGAGTAAGAAGAATGAGCCCTGCAATTAGACTTTAAACAGAAACATGCCCAGGTGGGTTTCCAATGTCTCCAGAGAAGGACACTCCGCAACCTCTCTAGGCAACCTGCTCCAGGGCTCTGGCACCTTTGCAATGGAAAACTTTTCCTTTCTGTTCCCATGGAACATCCTCTGCTCCAGCTTGCACCCATTGCCCCTTGTCATACAGAATCACGGAATTGTCAGGGCTGGAAGGGCCCTCAAAGGTCATCCAGTTCCAATCCCCCTGCCATGGGCAGGGACAGCTCCCATTGGATCAGGTTGCTCAGAGCCACATCCAGCCTGGCCTTAAAAACATCCAGGGATGCTGGATGACATCTCTTGGCTTATGGAAATGATACCCTTTAGAGGATCCATGGCTGAAGCTGATAATCATAGAATCACAGAATTGTAAGAGCTGGAAGGAATCTCAAGGATCATCCAGTTCCAACCCCTTTGCCGTGGGCAGGGACAGCTCATATTAGATCGAGTTTCTCAGAGCCACATCCATGATGGCTTTAAAAACATCCAGGAATGAGGCTTCCACCACCTTCCTGGGCAACCTGTGCCAGTGTCTCACCATCCTTGTGGGGAAGAATTTCTTCCTAACATCCACTCTAAATTTCCCCACTTCCAGTTTTGCTTCATTCCCCTCAGTCCTATCATTGCCCTAAAAAGTCCCTCCACAGCTTTCTTGTACCCCCTTTCAGATATTTGAAGGCCACAATAATGTCTTCTCAGAACCTTCTCTTCTTCAGACTGCGCAACCCCAACTACCTCAGCCTGTCTCCATAGGAGAGGTGCTCATCATTGTCCTATCATTGGACATTCCTGAGCAGAGCCTGGCTGCATCCTCCTGACACTGCCCTTCACATCTTTATCAACATGAATGAGGTAGGGGCGGTAAGTTTTGAGGACGGCTGTCCGAAGCACCACAGCAGGCAGCATTGCTTTACATCTGTGCTGGCTGCCTGATTGATGATCTGGAGATGATCTCTCCACGTTCACTCCAAGCAGCACTTCTTGCTGCTAAATGCAAAGATGAATTCACTTTCAGAGGAAAGCAAATTCCCCTGTGGTGCTGTCAGCAAAAGAAATCACATACTTACAGACAAATGAGATGGGTATTTGATTTTATTCTTCTTTCCCACAACATATATGATTGCTGGAAATTCTTTCTTTCCCGTGCATGATCTTTTTCCTTTTTTTTCTGCCCTGTTTATTTGTCCTGATTCAGAGCTAACAGCTGGTTTTACCTAAGAGAGCCAGCTCACAGACACACTTCAGGACATAGAGCACATTTATGATAAGACACCTGATAAATCCCTTTGCATTCTGTATCTTTCCTGTAAAGCTGGGGAGTGGAGGAGAAAAGACCTGCTTTAGGATGATGTCATAGCTGTTGGGCACATCTGCCCCAAATTAAATTACCATCTAAAGAGCTTATTTTCCAAACATATTTCTTTGCTTTTGGCTTGGAAGCAGACATAAAGCAGCGTGTGCCTTCGGTTTGTATTTGAGGGGTCTCCCAAAATTTTGGGTCACCCTTCACAATACGCCAGCAAGATTTACTAGTGCTGAGCCTCTCAGGTGATGATGCTGCAAAAAGCAAATCTTTCTTGGATCCTTGATTAAGTTGTGGCTCATAATAAATCTCCTGGAGACATCATGCCTCTCTTGCTAAAAGCATGAGGGACCTTTGCAAAGCCCTCTAATAAAGTGTAAGAAAAGGGACCTCACCTATATGGAAAACAAAAAAAACCCCAAAACCTTTGCAAAAGTGAACCTGCTTGAGTTTGTAAATCCCCATTCCCAGCTTTCACAGCAAACTCTGCAGGCATGCCAGACTCTGAAGATGAAAACATAGGAGGCACAGAAAGCTTTAAACACACCAAGGATAAAAGAGTTTGCAAAAGGGCTGTGTTGTCTACTGTGAGACCAAATAAAAAAGGAACAGAAAGGAGAAGAGAAAAGGCAGAAACCCTCATTTTTTAAAGTACCTTCTATGTGACCTTTCCCTGTGAAGGCACTTGGGCTGTATGACTCCCAGGCAATAAAGAAGGACCAGGCAGAAACTCCATCCTCTTGCTGCCTGCTGGTGCAAACTGGAGGTGTCCCCAACGTGCTCATTTTGTCAAAGACCCATGTGGCACAAGAGCTGTCTCTTTCGACTTTGGTAGCTGCTTCTGAGAAGGTTCCATGGGCCCAGTGGCTCTGATAAAGCTGTGCACATGTGTGGCATGTGCTGCATCGGAGGGAAAGACCTTGGTAGCACCTGGGCAACCAGGACAGCTCAGGCTACCTGGATGCCGAGTGCAATCACACTGGCATTGTTTTACAGGATCTCCACTAAAAGCCTTCAACCTGTTATTTGTCTGCTATGCTTACTTAGAAATGGAGTAAAAATGCCCAAAATGTCTCTCTCAAAGCACCTGCCAACAGCACCCGAGCACAGCAAAGACTTTCAGACCATCTAGAACCCACAGCCCCAGCTCTGTGCTGATTTAAGCCTCCATGGCTGGTGAGCTGTTCCAGCTGGCACAAGCTGCGCACCCTGGCCTTGGCTAGGGCAGGGTTCATTTTCGAAAGAAGCTGGGAAAGGTCATGGCCAGGGCAGCAGAACCAAATCAGCCAATGGGATATTTGATGCCTTCTCTACTCTGCCTTGCTGAGACCACACCTGGGATACTCTACCTGGTTTTGTGCTCCCCAGATCAAGAGAGACAGGGATCTGCTGAAGACTCTACTAGAGGCTATGAGGATGACTGGGGGACTTGAACACGTCTGCTGTGAAGAAAGACTGAGAGCCCTGGGGCTGTTCAGTCTGGAAAAGAGACGGCTGAGAGGGGACCTGGTCAATGTCTCTCAATATCTGAGGTGTGGGTGTCAGGAAGAAGGTGTTGGTCTCTTTTCGGAGGACTAGGACAAGGAGCAACAGGAACAAGCTGGCACACAGGAGGTTCCACCTCAGCATGAGGAGACACTTCATGGTGGGGATGCTGGAGCCCTGGAGCAGGCTGCCCAGAGAGGCTGTGGAGTCTCCTTCTCCGGAGACTTTAAAATCCCACCTGGGTGTCTCCATGTGACCTGCCCTGGGTGATGCTGCTTTGGCAGGAGGGTTAGACTGGATGAGCTCTGGAGGTCTCTTTCAATCCCTGACATTCTGTGATCCTGACCTCATGTCAAGTACAGAAGAGGAGTGGGGAGCTGGCCAAAGGCAGTGCAGCTGGAGGGGCAGTGGGCCAGGTGGCAGTTTGCGGGTGCACATAAGGCTCTGCACCTCTGCACAGCAGCTCTGCTGTGCATTACTGGGTTTGTGTGGTACCCCTGTTCTTTCTTCTATCTGTGCTGTTCTGTTGAACTTAGCCCAGCAAGGTTTTGCCTTTTTGCCTTGATTCTCCTCCCCATCCCACCAGAGGGGAGAGGAGAGAGAGAGCAAGCAGCCACATGGTGCTCATCTGCCAACTGGGCTTAAACCACGACCATGAGGAACTGTTGCTATATTTTCACCTGGTTCATGAAGATTTATGTACTAATTCCCTGCAAAGCATTACAATGAAGTAGAAGAAGGGGAAAAAAAGTCTCCTAGCTGGGTGCACAAGCACTGTTCCATAAGTTAGTTATCTCAGCCTTGCTGGGTCAGAGCTTACTGAGAGGACAATATATCCAGGGCTGTCATGTAAATCATTTCCTTTTGAACACTTATATCTAATCAGCTTCAGGCCTTGTTTTGGACACATTGTATGTTTCATAAGCTGAAGAACTCTCTCTGATGAAATCCTTGCCTCCTGACCCCAAAATACATCTGAACAAAATTGTCCCATCAGGAGTTCAGATAATTGCTTGGCCTTTTCCTGTCAGTCATAAGCCAGACTGAGCCAACTTTTTTGGACACTGCCTCACAATTTAATGTGCTTTTCAAACATGTTCTGAGCAGCAGAAGAGAACAGGAATGGTTGCTTTTAGAAACATGTGGTGCTTTCCATGCTTGAGCAAAGAAATCAGAGACTCTCTTTGCTGGTGCCATATGTATTATTGTGTGATAAAAATTTACCAGCAGGTAGTTCTGCAATTATTGTACTTACAGCTCCATTAGTTTTAAATCTTATTTATATACTGTGGGCTTTTTTCTTTCAATGGAACTCCCAGGCTCTCACTTTTCAGGTGCCAAAGCTCACAAAGCACTGAGTAGTCCAGGACCAATTTAAAGACTCAGTCTTTCTCCTGCCCAGAGTATGTTCAAGAGTGCTGCTCCCATCCACAAACTCCTTCAGGTTCCACAGCCAAGCAGCATTTTGGACCTAGCAGAGGTGGCTGACACAGCAGGACACTGTCACTGAGTGAAGGTCATGCTCAGCACCTGGCCACAGCAGCATCCACCATGCAGGAACGAGGAAGAGAAGCCGAAGTTCTCCTTGAGGGCTGAGCTGGGACACTGTCCAAACACCATGGGGGGCAGGAGGATGAGATGTCCACGTGACAGGCAGGGCATGGACTCAACATAAAACAGTGGAAAGTTTACTGCTGACAGCTGAAGGGGCCGTGATTTTTTGCCCCCAGCCACCCTCAGCAGCCTGCTGGAGTGCACAGGACTGCTTGGGAAGGTGAGGGAGATTTGCTAGAGGAAGTTCGGCACATTTCTGCTAGTGAGCAGCAAGCAGCCCCATGCACTTGGACGCTGCTAAATCCTGAACAATGAGAAGTATTGCAAACATTCAGACATCACAGACAAGGGTTTACAGAGATCACAGTCTTGAGTTGAAAGCCTGGGAATTCCTCAGGGAGAAGGTGTGGTCTGGGGCAGCACATGTGAGCCAAGAGCTTTCCAAGTGCCTCTGCAGCTCTCAACATCTGATGAGAAGATTAAGTTCATGGGCAAAGCACACTGTGAAAACGGCAAGCAAGCTGCTGCATTTGTTAGTCAATCAAAAGTACAAAATGCACATGAATGTTAGAAAACAAAAAAATCATTTAAAAGCCCTTCTACAGCAAAAGGAAATTTTTCCCAGCAGTGGAAAACAAGGACCTGCAGGGCTTGGTTGCCATGGAGGAACCTCACTTCTGCATTCGAATCCTGTCCACAGGAACAGAGGTGCAGAGCCATATGTGGCACTTCAGAGACCATTAGGATGCTAAGCCTGTATATGTGGTTCGTGATGACACACAGGCTCCATTAGACACCATCATGCCTGTCTGAGGTGGCAGCCTCTTGGCGGTTTGCTGGGAGCAATTGCTACTTTGCAGAGATGACAAAACTGAACAGAACATGACTCTCTCTGCCACAGTTTAGAATTTAGAACTTTACACCTTCAATACAGAGTTATCTGGAAACACAAATAGTGTTTCTGACACTGATGAGTGATGCATGGGGCAGGGCTCTGGCTTCAGCACAGCCTCGGGAGAGTATGTACTGGGGTTCAGGTCTGTACCCTTACAGAACTGCTCCTGAAGTTCATCCTGGCTCTATCATTTTGCAGTGTACCTTTTTGAGCCTCTAGCCTTAGGCAGAGCTCTTGCAGGGTTTATAAGCTCGGCGGTGTACCTTAGTGAGCCTGCAGACTTAGGCAGAACTCTTGCAGGGTTTATAAGCTCGGCAGTGGGCCTGCAGTCTCAGGCAGAGCTCTTGCAGGGTTTATAAGCTCTCTTTGAAGGCCTTACAGAAAGCATGAAGCCTCGAAAAGTTTGTGTTCTCCACAAGAGCTGTGTTTCTTCACCTCGAATGCTCCCTGTGGCTGCTGCACATTCTCTGCTGTCACCCCTGTTTGATCCTTGCAAGCATCGTACAGAGGGCTGCTGCTTTGAGCACAGCAATAAGCATATGCAAAACATAAACGGGAATCGAACAAATGGATACCGAAACGAAGGCAGAGATTTCTGCGAGCTCAGGGCTCTCCGGCGGTACCTTCCCACCAAACGAACAAATGCAAGCGAACCGTCCTCGGGTAGCCCTGTGGGGCTGTCACGGCGGCATCCGGGAGACACTCCCGGTAGCGCACCGTGTGTGTACGCATCTGAGTGTCGGAAGAAGACTCCCCGACGGGCACACCCACGGCGGACCGCAGGGTCCTCCGAGGTGCCTCCCGCTGACCCGTTGCCGGTTCCCGCCGGCGCGGTGCGGCTGGCTCCGGCCGCCAGGTGGCGCCGCCGTCTCGGGCAGGGCTTGGTCCGATCGCGCCGCTGCAGCCTAAGGCCCCGCAGCCGGGAGAGAGGACCCGGCCCCGGCAGCGGCGGGATGGGGAGGAGGGATCCAGCCCCGGCAGCGGCGGGATGGGGAGAAGGGATCCAGCCCCGGCAGCGGCGGAATGCGCAGAGAGGATCTGGCCCCGGGAGCAGAGGGGTGCGGAGAGGGATCCGGCCGCGGGAGCGGCGGACCAGGGCGCCCTCGCCCTCATCAAGACAGTGATCCCCGCCGGATTCGGGGCATGGCGGGCTCTCCTATAAGCGGGAAGAGGTCAGGAAATAGGAGAGGAGAAGAGGGGAAAGCCGTTACACCGTGTGTCCCCTCCCCAGCCTGGGCACTCCTCGGGGCAAGGGGTTGTCTTGGCCCCACGGAGGAATGGTGCTGGGAGCTACAGACCGCGTCCTACACAGCGCCGTTCCGCGTCACCCCAGGGTGGTAGTTTGCACTGGTGGTTTGCATTCAGGTGTGAGTAGGATCCCTGCTCCCAGACTGACTGTGTCTCGCAGGTTTATTCCCGTCCTGCCAGGGTTTTTCATTTGAACTCTGCTAGGTTATTTTGAGTGATGCACGGAAAGGTTCACTGATTTTCCTAAGGACCCTCCGAGGTGTCCATTTCTTTTGCAATAGAATAAAAAGAGCCTTCTCACTGCCCAGTGCCTCATACTAGCCTCAAAATTACATCACGTAGTTCTGAACCTGCTGTGGTTTGATCCTGCTACGAACTGATCTTCTATAGAAAAGTGTGTTCTTGGCTCTTTCTTGTGATGATTTATTCTGTGCTAGTGGCTCTGAGCTCACATTTCTGCCCAAGGCACTTACACCTGCTTCACATGATCATTTAGCAACGATTCACTTCAGTTCAGAGACATTCAGTATTGAAGCAAGCACACAATTTGGAAGTCTGGCACAGTCCAAACATGTTCCACTAAATTCAGTGACCAGATCTCTGTCCCAGCTCTTAGTAGTCACTAAATGCGGCCAGCATTTCCTTGCCCACCAGTTGTTTTCTTCACAGCTCACTGCTACAGGCACTGCCTGTGATGTGATGTGCTCTGCTCCCTTCCCAGCCAGCTGGGCAAAGGGCAGCTGACGACATTTTCCTATCACCACTTGCTGATATTTATTTTGGCCCTCCTACAGGTGTTACCAAATGACTTCTGTTGGATGACAGGGTGTCAGGGGTTGGAAGGGACCTCTGGAGATCACTGAATCCAACCTCTGCTGCCAGAGCAGAACCACAGAATATAGCACAGGTCACACAGGAACACATCCAGACAGGGCTTGAAAGACTCCAGAGAAGAAGACTCCACAACCTCTCTGGGCAGCCTGTGCCAGTGCTCTGTGACCCTGTAAAGAAATTCTTCCTCGTGTTGAGATGCAACTTCCCGTGCTGTAGTTTACACCACAGGGTGCAAGTGAGAAGAGGCTGTCTCTTCCGAAAACAAGACCTGGGGCAATGCATTGAAGGAGCCTAGAGACAGCATGAAAACTTTCAAAGTGCTCCTTTTGGAGCTTCAGTGCTTTATCCTGCCTTGCTCTGAGCCCTGGTGTGAGTGCACAGCTCCAAGTGCCTCAGAAGAGGCAAGGGCCATTAGCAGTTCTCAAAACTGGGACATGGGCATTTATCCAGAACCCAACCTCTGCTCTGAAAAACCTGTGACTTCAGAGGTAAGTGTAGTTTGGATGAGCTGAAAACACAGCTAGGGCAGCAGATTTTCTTCAGATGTGTGGATGCTGTTGTAGGCCTCAGGAGACACTGGTAAATAAAACATGGAGTTTTTTTAACAAATGACCACTTGCATATCACCATTGGAAGATGAAGCCAGATTTGGAGTTGGTTTGCATTTTAACAGACGTGGAAGTAACAACAAACTAAGGAAATATGCTTGCTTGCAAGACTGCCTGAGCAAAGCCATGCAAGTCAGACTGAGAGCCATCAAACTTACTTCTGCTGAATAATATCCTGTCACTGCCTGAATGAATAAAGCAGTCCTCAATGGAGCTATCAAGGAACATGATTCCAGTAAGTTATATACAATTCTGGACTTGTTTTCAAAACACATGCATTAATTTTCTTTGGAAATAAGCCCATTACGTTATTTTTGGCCAGCACTCTCCTTTTCTATAGCTCTGATAAAGCTCAGACTGCAAAGTATTTCTCCCGCTACCTCAAGGCAAGCGTTGACTTCACTAGAAGGAAGCAGTGCTAGAGCAGAAGAAATTTCTGCAAGGGAAAAGCCAGGCTGAGATTACACGTGACGAAATGGAAGATGCCCAGCCAAACGGTAGAGTGCTTCCATTGACTTTACCCTGGAACTCTGTCATTTTGTTAAAGGGCTGCTGTGGGGTTTCAGGCACAAATGAGTCTTGATTAATTTTGAGGCAGAAACTGATACTGATTAATTATTTGGTAACGTCTCCATGCAACATATGTTTCTCTGGTTTCCATTCCTTGTCATGCTGCTGTTGAGGGAGAATATTGAACCTCTCCTCTCCTGCTGTGGAATCCCTGCCTTGGGAAAGGGATGGTGTTGGCCAAGAACATGCAGTGCAAGATTTATAGAGAAGTAAAGATAGTTTCTGATATTAAGCAAGGAAAAGCTGAGCAGGATAAAGAGCTTGCTCAAGTAAAATGAGGCTTTCCTCTTTTATACTTTCTCTTTTTTTAACTCAAGTGTAACACACACACACACAAAAAAAAGTGAAATGGAAAGTCCCCAATGATTGCATCCAGCTGTTCAAATTTTATGATGCCGAGATCCCCAGTTGTCATATACTTTAATATACAGTCATATTCTTTTCAGCTTCATTTTCTCCCCCAACTTTAGTTAATAAAACACCTTTCAGTCAGGCTGTTCATAGCAGTTGTAGAGTGCCTGGTCATCTTCTTTTATAAAGAGGAGAGATGTGTGCAGCTTTAAGAACTGATTCATACACACCCCTACAGGCTGTTACCTGTGGAATAATACTGCAGCCATCATTCCCATTAATGTCACTGAGAGCAACACTTGTGCATTTCCCCGTGTGAAGGAGACATGAGCTGAACAGAAGCAGCCCTTTTCCAATCCCTGTAGACCAGCCTTGTCATAAAAAAAGTCAAACCTCTGCCCCCGCCAAGACTCTTCTTGCCTGTAGATGGCTTTGGGCTCAGGCCCAAAATGAATAAATTTCTCTGGACTTTAGAAATTCAGAGGCAAACCAGCACCTTCTGAAGTACTGCTCATTTATTCTCTGTTTCATCTGCAGTGAGCACAGGGGTTAAAGTAGTTCTTTAAGAGTGGTGGCATACTGAAACATTGCCCAGTGAGGCGGTTGAGGCCCCATGCCTTGTGACATTCAAGATCAAACTGGATGTGGCCCTGGGCAGCCTGCTCTAGTTGAAAGTGTCCCTACTGACTGCAGGGTGGTCCTTTGAGGGTCCCTTCCAAACCAATGCAACCTGTGAATCTACTGTTACCTACACCATTTGTACAGTTTCAGCTTGGCTTTCCCAAAGGACTTTTTCACTGTTCCACTAGCATAGATAAAATATCCAGCATAAAATCAATGCCCACATTTTCTGCTTTTCAATGCACTAATATTTCCAGTCTGATCACACTCTGCTACCTCCTGCCATGCCCCTGTTTGCCTATACTGGTAGCTATGCATGTGAGGTGATAGGAGATGCAGGAGCATGATTCCCTGTGACAGGGCACCATTGGCATTGGTGAAGAGGTGAGATGCTCCTACATCCACTTCAGTTTTAGGGCTCTGGCTTGCTACCACTGGTCCTGTAAATAGAACCCCCCCACACATCCTACATTAAGAAATAGTAAGTGCACACAGTGGTAGCTCAAGGATCAGACCAGCTGATTTAATTAATCCCAGAGCAAGCATTTCAAATAAGGGAATCCAGAATTTTGATGAAGCTATAACAAAATCAAAATATACTGCAGTGCTCTGGCTGGTGAAGGCTTCTTTTTCAGCCTCAACATTCTTTTGCATTAGTCTTTTGCCTTTGTGGTGTTGAACATTTTTTTGGGAATCTGTTTAATGATGCAGTTTTATGTGAAAAGTAACCATGTTACTGCACTAAATATAAAACAGTCAGAGAAACAAACTGTTTTGGCTTCCTAAGAGGTAGTAGCACTGATAAACATTTTGGTCAGCCAATGCATTTTGTGGACAGTGTTTAAGGAAACAGCTGCTCACATGCTTAGCTTGAAGAAGCTTGATCCTCCCTGTGCCAGTATTTATAGTCATCGTTTAATAGGAAGCCTCTAATGATAACATCTTACTGCTTGTTTAATCATCTTTTACTCAGTAAAATAACTGAGTTAATCTGGGACCAAGAAAGGCTGTGGACACTGTGACTGGCTCAGGTCAAGGCACCACTGCTCTGTGTGCCAGGGGATCTCGCTTTAGGAGATGGCTCAATGTGAGGTTGCGTCCTGGCACTGCCCCTCGGAGAAATACTTCATCTGTTTCCTCATGGAAAGTTCAAAAAGTTCTCTTTGCTGTGCCTCTCCCTTGCATTGTAGCAGGGATAGGAAAAGCAGCTTTTTTAAATGGCAGAGATTTACAAATGCAAAATGGGGGTTGGATCACCAACCCTGGATGTATTTAGGGGTCGTTTGCACGTGGTGCTTAGGGATATGGTTTAAGGTGAATCTCATAGAGTAGGGTTATAGGTTGACTTGGTGTGATCCTGAGGAGCTTTTCCAATCTGGATGTTTCTGTGATTCTGTGAAATACAAAAGGAGAGGAACACTTCAGCATGCTGGGGGGGTGGGCAGGGAGGAGGGAGGGTGTGTTCTGAGATGGACTTGAATTTGCACTGAGAATGTCCATAGCAGGGAAGACCCAGCCAACGGCTAACCTGATCTAAAACCACTGCCAGCCTGCCTTTTCCTCTCTTTCCTTGATCCCTTCCTCTTTCCTTCTATGCATCTCAGTCCCTTCTCTGTAAAATAAAAATACATTTTTTAAAAGGAGAGGAAAAGTATAATTAAAATGACAGCTGTCACCATCACGAGGCTCAGGCTGTGCCTCCCCATCCCCTACCACTATCTTCAAATCAAGGAATGCCTCCAGCCTGGGTATGGCTGCAGCGTTGCTCATTCTCTCAGCAAAGCATTGATAAGAATCAACATGAATTTTGTACTTCCCAAGAGTCAGTTCCCCTTGCCTGAGGCTTCTCAGTTGGCAGCCCCTGCTTTGGGTCTGTATGCAGCAAGGTTCCTATGCTACTCCTATAGGGGTTTCTTTAGGGCAGACAGCTGCAGATCCTTGCTTAAGAAACAATACCCTGTGGGCTCAGCAGAGCTGGCATTGGTGGACTGCTTTGAAAGCATAAATATAAGGGGGAAAAAAAAAAATTTTCTCTCCCAAGAAAAAAATGTAAATAGCAGTCATATGGTGGGAAGCAGCCCCCATCCTGAAGAGCTTGCAGCTGAAGTGAGATGAAAGAAGCAGGAACAGCAGCAAGGAGAGGTAGAGTGAAACTCCTGAGGTGGTGTGAGTATAGTTGAGATCGGTAGCCACATCTTTGGAGTCTCAGGTAAACTGCTTGTCTGCATCCCAACGTTAGTAACATAGCAGTAACTGAGGTGCCTTGGAGTCATCTTGGGTCATGTGAGAAAACCCGGCATCCATGCAGTGCCAAAGTGACAAGAGGGAAGTGACAGAAATGAGAAGAGCAAGAAAAGAATTGTAAAATAACAGGATGCAAATCAATTCTGTTGTGCTGTTAGGCCAAACTGTGACGATGCAGCATTTTGTACAGAGTCCTTCAACTCTTTAAAAAAATAATTTGCTGTGTGTCCCTGTCCCTCTCCAGGCAGAAGGTTTGTGACAGTGAACAACATTTCACAGCAGCAGCCTAAGCAAAGCCAAAGCTGGAAACCGGAGCTTGAGGTAATCAGCCCCCAAATACCTCCAAACCTGCAGTTTAACTGCAACCATCCTTATGCAGAATGTAAAAGTGCAAGAAATGTCTGCAAATTATTCCACATGTTTTTCCAAAACCAGAAGTTGCCATGCATATAAAACCTCCTGCACTTATTGCACTGAAGCAAAGAACAGTCCTAGACATATGGCCACTAAGTACTACAGACAATAAATAGCATAATTCAGCCCACAAATGAAGGGCTGGACCCTGCTGAGGCTGAGGTCCTACAAAAATTAGAAATTGTGGCTATTCTGCCCCGAAGAAGAAATGCCCAGTGTCCTTTGGGGCTGGGTTAGCAGCCTGCTGGAAAATCCAACTCAAAAGAAGACAATAAATTAAACTGGCAGCAAACCCCTCAGAAGAGAAAAAACAGCATGGGAGCAACATCCTTTCGCTTTTAGCCCCACAAGAGCTGACATGAGGCGGGAAGTGGTTCTCATCCTGCCATTGTCGTCATGATTTAGAAATGACAGAAATTCACAGAATCACAGAATGTTAGAGGCTGGAAGGGACCCCCCCAGAGATCATCCAGTCCAACCCCCTTGCCGAAAGCAGGATAGTCCACACAAGAATTCATCCAGGTGGGGTTTAAAAGCTTCCAGAGAAGGAGACCACAACCTCTCTGGGCAGCCTGCTCCAGGGCTCTGTCACCCTAACTGCAAAGAAGTTTCTTCTCATGTTGAGGTGAAACCTTCTCTGTTCCAGTTTGTATCCATTGCTCCTTGCCTTGTTTCTGCTGACCACTGAGAAGAGATTGCCTCATCCACTTGACACCCACCCCTCAGATATTTATAGACACATATCGGGTCCCCTCTTAGCCTTCTCTTCTCCAGAATAAACAGCCCCAGGGCTCTCAGTCTCTCTTCATAGGGAAGATCCTCAAGTTCCCCAGTCATTCTCATGGCTTTCCATTGGACTGTCTCCAGCAGGTCCCTGTCTCTCTTGAACTAGGGAGCTCAAAACTGGACACAGTATTCCAGGTGTGGTCTGATCAGGGCAGAGTAGAGGGGGAGAAGAACCTCCCTAGACCTGCTGGCCACACTTTTTTTTGATGCAGCCCAGGATACCATTGACCCTCTTGGCCACAAGGCTGTCCCACACAACTTGCTGAAAGACCTCTTGCTTTGTATGTATATATTTATAATTTAATTTGGTTTTTTTTTTCTTTCTTTTTCATTTTTATTTGTTTTCCTCTTTATTTCCTCATTTCATCCTCTTAGACAGGTGTAAGTTGCTCTTCCCCAACCAACACAGTGAGCCGATGAAGATGTCTGGTTACTACTCCAAGCAGAAATGTCAACGAGTTGGTCATGAAAAGAGTGGTTTCCATGCAACACTATCATCGAGGTTTTTGGTTTGTTTTTTTTTTCCTCCCTTCTTCCTCATCTCCCTCCTTTCCTCTCCATCTCCTATTTCCCCCATTTTCCTCCTTTTCTTTCCATCTCCTTCCTTTCTTCTTCATCTTCCTCTTTCTCTTTCCTCACATCTTCCTCCTTTCCTCTCCATCTCATTCCTTTTACCCCTTCCTTCTCTATTCCTGTCTCCCTCCTTCCATTACCATTTCCCCATCCCACACCACATTTTCCCCTTTTTTCACCCAAACCCAGAGCACTTGGGTTCTGTTGGAGTCTCCTCCCACCCCAGGTGTGACTACTTTGCCCTCACTGCCCACTCCCCTTTATAATCACCCCAACAAAGGCAGAAGCCCTAAGCTTGCCAAACTGGGCAGGGGGATCCTCCTTCTCTCACTACTGGTAGGTCCCCATGGTGCCCACTGGGTGAACAATAAAGGGGACAGAGGCTGGGGGACCTGCTGGCCCCCTGGATAGGTAGGAATAAGTCACTCTACTTATGGTCACTGTAGCATCACCCATGGGTGCTGACTGGGGCCTCCTTACTTAGGCTGAGCTCCTCTGTGTTTAGCTGCTTCTTTGTGCTCACTTGTAAAACTGTTAAAATGACAGGAATAAATCCAGTTAGCATTGTAGCTGAACAGATTAGAAATGAACAGGGTTCAATTTCTATAGCTGGAGCTCTGAGACAGTAATAGAGATTATGACAGGTTAATGGGGACTGTGACATTCCCTATCCATGTAAATAAACACTGAATTTGAGCCCCTCTGGTTTCCCCGAGCACTAGTAAATAGTAATATAGAGGGGACGTCATGTAAAGTAACCATATGCTTATAATTATGCAAACATTGTAGATCCCCTGTGTGAAATCTCACATCTTTATTGCTTCTATTTTAATGTTTACGAAGTTAGCAGCAATTTTTCAATACCAAATCTCTCCAAAACAGGAAAGACAATTTCCTACCTCCTTATAATTTTCTACACCGGCACAAATGAAAGCCGAACTGCTCCCGCAGACCTCTTCGCTTTCTCCCACTCAATCAGCTGCAGTTTTGTTCCCTAATGTCAGGATATGTTTTGAATGCAATAGAGGCTTCACTCTTCATGATCATATAGTAAGTTTTCAACTGTGAGTGAGAGACAATATGGTTCTAATCTAAGACAGTGACAAAAATGCAGAGAGCTTGCAGAGGAGTGACGTTGCCACTGGTTCGTGGTAAAATAAAACACTGTGAAAAGCAGCCGTGGTGCACAGGGTTAGCCCTGTTGTTTCTCCTGACTTTTCTTGTGAAAAGATTAACTGCCAAAAGCAGAAGTGAAAGAAAGAGAAATGGGAAAGCTCATCCCTGTGCCATGGGGCTGCACAAGTCTCCACTAAGCCAGAGCATCGGAGACTTGCTTGGAAGAGCCGGTGGGGCGCTGAGAGAGGTGCAGTTCCTCATGGGATGCATGGAAAGTGAAAGAACTTGCCTTGAATGGACAATGCAGGAGATGATTCAGAGTCTCCTGAACCAGTCCTGTTTATATGGGTGTTCTCATTCACCTCCTGTTAGTTCACACACCAAAGTTTTGGCAGTTAAAATTCTTGGTCTGCTTAGACTTTGGAGGTTTATGTTAACAGTTTGGAGAGTGTGGAAGGCTGAAACAAATATGCTGAGGAGAAAAAAAAAATATGGTTTGTTGTACTAAGCAACAACAACAAAACATTTGTCTAATCTGATGATCCAGGATGCAGGCAGCAGAGAACGAAACTTGGTGCTCTATCCCCAAGGATGCTCTTATTTGAGAGCAGGACAGTCCTGCATGGAGGTAAGCAGAAGAGCAGCTGGTTCATTACCCACAAGGGAATGTCCACCAGGGAAAGGGGTAGCAACTTCTGGGTCAAAATCTAGTTTTTCTCTAAAAAACAAAACATTCCTGCTAGTATGGAGCACTGAAAACCAATCTTTTCAGGAGTGCTGCAGCAAGGAAGCAGAGATGTTAAAAATATTGAGGCTAAAAGCCATGGGAGTTTAATGCCTCGGGTTGGGGACCTTTGAGAAAACAAGCCCCATTTTCAAAGCTAAGGCTTGTAGAAGTTGATGTTTTGCTGAGGAGCAGCACATATGGGCACTGCAGAAAACGTTGTGCTAACTGCTGTGGCAGTAGTGAAACCCTAGCCCATAATTATGTGGTGTGACCACGATCATTTTGCAGGGCTTTTTTTTTTTTTTTTTTGAAGGGGGAAGAAGCCCACACTTCGAGTGGTTACATTTTCTAGTCATCCTAACAGAGAATTATTTGGGTTCACAGAAACAAAATACTACCACCGTTTGTTCATGATACAATAAGGCACAAGCTAGGCATTAAAAAAAAAAAAAACAAAACAACAAACCCCAACCCCCAAACAACCCAAGCTGTTTACAAACAGCAGCTCTCTACTAATGCTCCTCATGCACCAGAGGAGAAATGAGTGGCGATTAAACCTCAGCTTGACTGCTTGTGCAGAGATGAATTTTAGCCTCTAATGCTATTCCTCAACATGCTGCTCATGTTATGGCTCTAGCAAGACACATTTCCACTAAACTTACAGGGTNATTGAAATATGTGCAAACTGTGTGCATTAGTGCAAAGAAATTAACAGAAGTGGCATTTAAATTGCTTTATTTTGGAGAAACATGCTTGTTTTTGTTTTTTTGTTTTTTTTTTTTTAATCAAGTTACAAAATATTTATAATGCAATTGTAAGCTGAAATCTGGCCAACTTTTATTGTTAAGAAAACCAGAAAGGAAATAATTTTTGAAGTGTTATTATTTTTTCTTTCTTTTTTTTTCTGGTCAGTGCTATTATTTTACTGTTCTTATTGTTGCTGCTGTTGTTATGCCCTTCACTGAGCTCTGAAACCAGGATCCCAAGTGTTTCACAGGCGCTGCTGCTTGCTAGGTGCCTGCTCCTGCCTGTGGTTCCCAGGTCCACTTCCACTTGGTTTTCTCAACGCCAATCAACACCAAAACTTCTTAAGATAGTTTGATGAATTCAAATCTCTTGCAGTTATCTGACTGTACAACTGCTTAAGACACCACAATTGCTACATCTTCTTGGTTCCTTACACTCTGTAGCTCCATTAAGTGACTGTCCTGGCAATTAGCTCTATAGAACAATGGCATTGTCTTCCAAAATGGCAAGGAGACACTGGAAGCAGTGGCACCTAACATTGAGAGGAATCACAGAATTAACCAAGTTGGAAAGGACCTCTAGGATCCTTGAGTCCAACCTATCTCCTAACCCTTCTAATTAACTAAACCATGGCACTAAGTGCCTCATCCAGCCTTCTGTTAAACACCTTCAGGGGCAGCGACTTCACCACCTCCAAGGGCAGCCCATTCCAATGCCAATGAATGTTTCCATGAAGAGCTTCTTCCTAACATCCACCCTAAATCTGCCCTGGTGCAGTTTGAGGCTATGTCCTCTCATTCTATTGCTGGGTGCCTGGGAGAAGAGACCAACTCCCATCTGGCTACAACCTCCCTTCAGGTAGTTAGTTATAGAGAGCGATGGTGTCTCCCCTGAGCCTCCTCTTCTCCAGGCTGAACACCCCCTCCTCCCTCAGCCTCTCCTCACTGGGTTGTGCTCCAGCCCCCTTACCAGCCTTGGTGCCCTTCTCTGGACAGGGAGAGACAGGAAAGCAGCACTACCTACTTCATGGCTGTTGTTTCTAACAGCATACACTATCATCTGCTGAGCATTGCTGTCTTGGGGTGGTAACACCAGGGTGTGCACCTGTCCCAGCATCTGTGCTGCCTGAAAGGTTGCTGGAGCCCATGGAAAAACTCAAGCAGGCTGCCGAGGGCTTCAAGTCAGGCCCTCAGTAAAAGAAGCGAGGGTAGAAAGCAGCCATCCCAGTCAGCTGTAGAGAATGTCCTAAAATGTGCAAAAGCAGCAGGTAGAAATGAAGTCAGGCTGATGGAAGTTGCTTTTGAGACCACCCGACCCTTGCAGCTTTGCAGTAGTATGAAACCACCTTCCCCTGGGAGAGGAGGAAGCCAAGGGAAGAAAAAAGCTGAGAACAAAGAGGGAAGAAGAGAGACAGATTGAGAGACAAAGGCAGGAAGGGAACAGACACTCTGGGAGCAGCAAGGGGACCCTGGAAACCAGCGGGGTGGGAGTGGGAAAGGGCAGCCATGCAGCAGCAGCATTGCGAACCACAAGGAGGGGATGTGGGAAGTGGAAACAATATCAGAAGAGGAAAATAGGACAATGAAATGCAGCAGGAGAGAAAAGAAAGAGCCTGAGGGAGTAGGGTTGGGCAGAAGTTGGCGGAGAAGAAACTGGAGCTGGGCAGCTGATTTGAGATAGCAGGCGGGAGTGCGGAATAAGTGAAGTGGGCACAAAAGAGGCAGGAGACAAAAAAGTGATGATAAGGCTCCGGAAGGAACTGGGTCATGGCAAGAAAAAAAATAGCCAAAATGCTAAGTACAGAATAGAAAGTATGAGAGCGGCAAAAAGCAGCAGATCTAACAAAAGTGAGGCATCAGAAAAGTGAAGCCAAAGGGACAGGAGGGGGGAAGGTCCCAAAGCAGAAAACATGATGAAAAGAGAAAGGAATGGTCAAGAGGGTGTCTGTGAAGCCAGGGGATAGGCAGGAGAAGTGAAAGCACAGTAAATAAAAGAGGGTGAAGAAACAGGACAGAGAGATGTGGGAATTGGTTTAGCAGAACACTTGCCTCATTTCTGCACTGTCACTGATACTCTTTTGGAGCCCTGTTTCCTCACAGCTCATCTGCCAGCACCTCACAGTACATCTGCCCTACTAAAGAGAAGCCAAGGCAATGACAGGCCTTGTTCTCTAATCCAAGCTATATGTGTCTCACATCCAAATGGGTGTCTAGGGACAGACCCTGGCACAAGCCATAACTTCCAACAGGCCTGGGCACTGGCTGGGAAAGTGATAGCTGACATGGGCCAAAACCACACCCTGGAGCTTGTTAAACTGTGTATGGAAGACTGCAGGGCACCATTTTGGAGTTATTTTCTCCAGTGGGCATGCAGCCTGGGGCACTTGGAACCTGAGTCCCTCACTTGCTTTGAATGTCCTGCATCACTCTTCTCACTTCCGCTAGCATCTTTCCCCAAGAGCTAGGGAGCACGGTGGGACTAAGCTCCCTACAGCAAAACTAGGACCTAACAGGCTAAATATCTGCTTCTCGTGCCCCAGATGGCTCTGTGTGTCCTGCTGATGTGTATTGCACCAGGAGCAGTGCCAAAAACCCAGGCATGAGTTGCCCTCTCTTAGTAGAAAGGGAGAACGGGGTGGGTGGCGCAGGGGGGAAAGACCACAAAGTCCAGTGCACAACCAAATGGCCCACGAAGAGCAGCTGTTGATGGAGAAGTGCACAAATGTCAGATTCAGTGTCAGATAAAAGCCACATTTCCCTTTGACTGGCATGAACTGCTAAATACACGTGATCCTCAGGCAGGAGCATCTCTTGCTGGAATGAGAGGAAAATCCACAAGTGTCAGATGTAGGGCAAATAGGAAAGGTAGGGCTGGATGGGAAATCAGGAGATAAGATGGGGGAAGTTCAGCACAGCAGGAAATGAAGGAGGCTGGCTTGTGGCTGCAGAACCATGGTTCAGACAGGAGGATAAGAAGGAGGTCAGGAAGAAGCAGTGAGAGTACAGGGCAGGTAAGGCAACACAAGCTTGTTACCATGCTTTGTCCATAGCTGTGAAGCCTAGGTAGGTGGTTGGATGAAACGACTTGGAGAACTGACATCAGTCTTAACAGCGGAGGATACAGCTCTGAAATGCCAGCTAAAAAGGGATGGCTGAATCCTGTTTCTGCTCCACTACTGTCCTCTGCATTACCAGGACAAGGAGGATCTGTGTCATGCTTTGAGGAGGCTTTCCCGACCGCACCAGCCTGCCTTGTTTATCTTGCCAGCACTGCCCAGCACTGCATTTCCCTAGGCGCCAGCCTGGCACTGTACTCCTTTTGGGCTGGTCTCCTCTTGATAGCCGTGCAAGTTTTGAGAGAAGAATGGTTTGTGGTTCTTCATTCCTATGCTTTCCTTTCCCCCTCTGATGGTGGCAGGGCCTGCCGCAGGGCTGCCCACTAGCTCCGCCCCAGTTCGTCCTAAAGTAAGAACCTGCTCTTGACCATGTTCTCCTTCTTGAAAGAGCCCTGCTCTGTGCCAGGCTCTCGAGCACAGGGCCGTGGGAACAGGAAGAGGCCCAGGCACGGTCATTAACATCCCATGAGTCTGCCCACACCTAAAACCACAGCACGTGAGAGGCACCTGAACGCACCAAAGCGCTGGCAGGCTAATGACAACCACCAAAGGTGGCTTGATGAGAAGTGGTACCCGAAGGCTGCCAGGAAGACCCACAGCGTCTCTCTCTGGCCACCGTGTCCACGTTCCGCGTGGCGTCGACAGCGAGGAGGGAACCGAGGGNCAGTCCCCGCTTCGCGCCACGCCGCCGCGCAGTCCCCGCGCCGCTCCGTGGGCAACCGGAGCCGCACGTCGGGCCGCCTTCCTCTTCCTCCCCACCGCCGCCTCTCGCTATGAATGCACGCCGGGCCCTGCTCTCCGCCGCCTTGTTTGCCAGCCTCCTCTGGGATTTACCTTGCTGCCTCCCGGCTTCCCTACCCGCCTCTTCCTCCAAGGGCGAACGGGGCCGCAGGCTGCCGCGGTCCCCACGGGAGAACCGGCCGCGGCAAGGGGGACACGCCGTGGGCCGGGCGCTCCCACGAGCGGAACCCCACGAATACATGCTGTCTCTGTTCAGGACTTACTCTATCGCGGAGAAACTCGGCATCAACGCCAGCTTTTTTCAGTCGTCCAAATCCGCCAACACCATCACTAGCTTTGTAGACAGGGGACGAGGTAAGTTCTATCCCACCCGCACCCCTCACTGGCCCCCGGGTCGGCGGGCCTCTTTTCCAGCAGCTGCCGTTACCCGGAGCCTGGTGCTGGGAGACGGGGATGCGCTGCACCGATCACTGGTGGTCTTTCCTCTCCTCGGTATCGCAGAAAAGTGAATCTTTCGGTAAATTGTGGATGGCGTTGTTTTATCCGAAAGCGAAGCGTCCCGCGGCACTGCGCCCCGACCGCAGCTGCCTGCGGGATACAGGCGTGTTCGCCCCTAAATCTTCATGGGGTGCTGAGAAACGCGCCCCAGGAGCACTTTGGGTGTAAACGAAACCTTAAAGAACAACCAAAAAAAAACCCCAAACGCAAACCTCTCTTCTGATTTGTTTCCGTCTGCTGGAGCAAGGATCGCCCTTATCGCGGCGGCTCCAAGGCAAATAGAAAGTTCAAACTGACCGAGGGTCAAACATTTGCAGCCTGCAGCTGCTCTCGGTGGGTCCTTTATCGGGGTTACCTGGAAGAGCAGCAGCCCCTTTTGGAAGCTCCGTTGGTGGGTGGCGGCTCGAAGCCTAAGTGACTCCTGGCCCCAGGGCGCATCGGGGAGCGGCTCGTACCCGCCGTCTGCTTCGGGGCCACTAGTCTTTTAAGACTAGTGTATGCGAGGCTGGTTCTCGCCACACCGGGCAGGGTCGGCAGCGGGAACCGCTTCACCGGACCCTCGGCTGCCCCGCGGTGGGAGTGAGGAGTAGAGAGAGGACGGGGCGGGAAGCGGGGCCCGAGGGCAGCCGGACCGTAGGCCTTGCCCACCTCTCCCCCGGCAGCATCGGTACCGCGGGGCTCCCAGTACCTCTCCACGACCTGCAGCCCCGGCCGCGGCCCTGTACTGCTTCTCTCTCGTTTGTTTTATCGCTCGCAGCCGGGGCAGCGGGTGGAGGTTTCTCGGAGACCCAGAAAAAAAATTTCCTTTCCCTCAAAGTGCCATTTAGATTTTTATTTTTTTATTACCCTGGTTTGTGAGTCATTAAGTACAGACTAGTTAACACGTTCTTAATGAAGGTTGTGCATTTTTTCCTCCTCTCCTCCCTATCTCGGTTTGAAGACCCTCCCCTCCGTCCGCGCCTTCCCCCCCGCCCTCCCCCGTCCTCTCCTCCCGCCGGGACCCTGCTCGTGTACCTGTCGGCAGTTGGCAGCGGCGTCCCGGGAGCCGGGGAAGCACGCCAGACCCCCTCTCTCCCCGCGTCCCAGCAGTTCGAGCGCTGGGAAAACCACACGGATACACAGGAGACTGCCTTCCCCAA
>VWZI01006080.1:144471-154841 GCA_013396835.1 Psilopogon haemacephalus
CTGAAAAGTGCAAAATGGAGATGAACAACATGCATTTCTTTTTTTTTTTTTTTTGGTGTTTTTGTGTGTTTTTTTAATGTACAAAACATTATATGCACTCAAAATATTATAATTTTTAATATTTTTTAAAGTTTATATTTGAGTTGTACAGAATGCAGCATTAATCAAATATTTCATCCTTACTTAACATTATCATTTCCTTAGGATCTTATTCAAAAATTTAAATTCTGTGCTAATAATGGAGAAAAGAAGGTGGGTTTTTTAACCTTTTTTTTTTTTTTTTTTTTTTTTTTTTTTTTTTTTCTTCTTTTATACCAAACCTTTAATGTAGAGTGAAAAAGGCGAAGTGTGATTGNAAAGTTATCTGAGGTAAATTAATATCCAGAACATTTTTGCAATACACCTTTACTGGACGATACTACAACTATTACTGTATTATTAAACATGATTTTTTAAAAAAAATTACAACTCAGCTTGCTTTTATATGTTCTATTATTTGGTTAAGTAATTCTTGAGTTCTAAAGTAAACATTGGCTCCAGCTCTAAAAATGCTGCAGAGTTGAGTTGAAGCAAGTGCCACTTTAAGATGTACCTAAAGCCATTCCTCCTAGCTGGAGACTTTTTGTACCCTTCACAAGATCTTTAGTTTGGTCTTTGGTATATACTGGTGGCAAAGTGCTGCGGGATGTTGTTCTGCTTTTTATGCAATGATTACTGTAAGTGGGAGAATGCATTTAAGGGGAAGGATTCAGGCAACCCTTTGTAAATCTCATCTGTACTGGGCACGTTTATATACACTGTATGATGATGACGAGCAAAAGACAATGAATGTTTTATAAATTATATTTATTTTGATGCAACGGGTAATATATTTATTAAATATTTCCTGGCTATCTCTTAGATAATGAAGAACTATTCAATGAGTAGCTGTTTCAGTAAGAGAAGGGTTCTCCTCCTCTCTTGCAGCAATGGGTGGAGGTGGTGGTGCAGGCAGTGTGGGGGTTGTGAGCTTACTCTGGGGGGAAAGATAAAGTGCCTCATCTTATACACAGAAGGGCTGAAAGAGCTGCTCACCTTGTGGAATGTGTTTGGAAACAAGGTTCTTTTTATGGAAAGTGGAATTTTTTTACCATATCACAAGATCTGATCACACATGGTTTTCTCTGGCCAGCTTTCACACCCTTGGAACAAAGGATTGCAGAATTGGACCCAAGTGTTTGAATAGCAGCAGCTAAGAGACCTGTAGAAGAGCCCAGTCTTAGAGCTGCTATAGCTGCCAGAGGAATATTTCTTTTTAGTGCTTAATAGTGCTTCATGGTCATGGCTAATGGTCGATTCAGAAAATGGCAGCTTTGAAAAGAGCTTCAGTTTGGAAGCTGGGTTCACTTCTTGCGCCTCTGACCAGTGTGAACTTTAGTTGCTACTCCAACACCACCATTTCAGTCTTCTGCTATGGATCAATCTCCCTCTCTCTCTCTGAAGGAGAGTAATGGGCAGATGATGCCCAACTGGCTGCCATATGATCTACATGATGATCTGAGAAAAGGTCATCATGATGCTTAAGACACTATCAACTGGAAATCCAAACTCTGTGAAAATTGAAATTTTACAAAATTCACAGGTAGCAAGGGCTGGATGCACCATCTCTTAATTTGGCTGTCTAGTGAATTAGTGTGAATTGTCACGTGCACAGATAAAGCTTTTGCTAAAACCATACATGGAGGCTTGCAATGTAATTTCCTTTTCATGTACACCCCAGGATGGCTTCTATTGCAAACCCATACATTGCTGGGTTGGTGGCAAGCTGGACTGGCACTGAGCTGTCCTTTCTGCTCCACCTCACATGTGACTCTGGGGAGCTTCATTAGGCAAAGTTCAGCTATGAGAGGCAAAACAAAACAAAAAAAAAATCTCCTTGAAGTCCTCAAAGAAGCAGTAGAGAACATTTCGCTGCCTTGGATGTATAGTGCAGAGTAGTTTATACCTTCTCCTACATTAGCTGAATATTTTGTGAAGTCTTTTTCCCAAATGTCTGGTCTGTGCTTGTTAACCTTCAAGGGAAGTGTGAGGACTTGGGGAAAAAAAAGAAGGCAGAAATGATCAGAGTCTGCAGTGTCTGCTTTGGAAACAAACCTTCTAGATTTTACTTATGGAAAGAGAGGAAGCACTGGCCTTTCTGAGCGCTTGCTCTGGGTGCTGTAGCTAGCATACTGTCTGAGCCCTTTCTGGCAGGTTTGCTATTCCTGAAGATAGGATCTCTGCTCCTTTTCTCTTTTAGATTGGCACTATTATTTTTCCCAAAACTGAGAAGGAGCAGTATGGTGCTGAGAAGGAGAACTGAGAAGATGCAGTGAAGCTGATCAGTGGTCATTCTTTCCCTATACCTCTCTTCCTCTCTCCTACCCTCTCCCTCAAGAGCTAACCAGTAAACTGAAAAAAACCCACAACAATAATTATTTTTTCTGCCTTTACCACAAAGACTTCAAGCCTTTGTTACAGAGAAATCCAAATATAGAAATTCAGCGGATGTGCATCTCAGATCTCTTTGTCCTGCCAAAGTAACATGAATTTTCTTTTCCATTTCTCAACTCCCCATGCTCAAAATCATATTTAAAAAGGGGAAATGATTTCTTTTTATTATGTTGCTGGCCAGAAGAGGGAGCAGAATCTATGAGGTAGGGGGAATAGACACCAGCAGGCTAAAGGCAGCCAAAGTCAGTCCGGGTGATGATGTGATACATACCAGCAGACGTTGTGCACGCTTCATCCATTGCACTGTATTGCTCAAGCACAAACCACTGGCTCATCTTTGAAGCCTAGATATGCACTGGGACAATTCCAGTCTGAATATGTGAATGAAAGCAGTAGCACAAGGCTTAAGCCCTTACTGTGTTGTCACAACTGCTTTTTGGACCTCTTACACTGATTTATTGGAGGGGTGTTATTTGTGGAAATGGTTTTCATGGGAAAGTGCTGGAAACATCTCGTGAAGAGTAGATCCAGTCTTCATTATCTCTACAAAGATGAGAGGTTGATCTGTTCACCAAAATGTGTAAGCATGCTTATTTTTACCACATCAGTGTTTAACCTCAAATGTTAGCTGGGGGACAGACTTGCTCACATCTTCTGAAACATATTACTTCATAACCTGCTTCACAAGCACATCTGAAGCTTTGAGAAAGTCGAGTGACTGAAGTTCACCCTTACCAAGCGTTCAGAGGCCAGACAATAGGACAGCAGTTTTCAATAGCATGGAATCTGTCCTCTCACATAGCAGCCATGTGCTGTAAAGGAGCATACACCCCTAGAGCGAGGTCCTCTTGTCAGCATTCAGCTCTATTATACAAGCAGATTTCCAAATATTTGCTCTTGTTCCTTTGCAGTGTCAGACTCATTGTAAACTGAGGATGTTCCAGCTGTTCATAATTGTGAGGGAGGAGAGTCAACGTATTATCCCTTCTACACTCATCATCTGCCTATTCCTTGATGACCACAGCCTTGAAAAGTACCACTGTCTTAGTTAATATACGTTACTGTTTAGTGTATTGTACCACTGGGAATTAGGCAGGGGTCTCCCAAGGATTTAACCGGAGCTAATTTTGCACAACATCAGCTTAAAGTGATGTATGAGACCCTCCGTTTGCCCATGTGCTAGCATTTTGTCAAAACTAGCATTCATTTAAACTATGAACACCGTCAATCCCCGTGCTTGGAACTCAGAGGTCTGAAATTGGTCTGGGGACTTGAATCCCATAAGACCATTTCCCCACTAACAGCTTTATGTGCCTTTTTTTTTTTTAAATTAGGAAAACCCTCAGGAGAATCTTCATCCTATGGAGTATTGTTTAATCCATGAAAAAAAAAAAACAAAACACAAAAATAATGTTGTGTTTTGTTTTTTTTTTAATGTGATAATTTTATTACTAGAGAAGAATGAGAAGACTCCTAGGACACCAGTTTTTGAGTAGGTGGGCAGGAAAGTCCTCAGGTGAATAAGAAAATTGGAGGTCTGATTCACAACTCATTTCTACGGTGGAAGTGGGAAATGGCAGGAAGGCCATAGAACAAAAGGGATAACACAAGGGCAAGCTGCCAAACATCTGAGATGTCTTTACACTAATGCTAAAAGTATGGAAAATAAACAGGAAGAACTAGAAGTCTTGGGACACAACAAAGGCTGCAGTTTAATCAGCATCACACAGGCTCAGTGGAATAAGTTGCAGTGCTTCAATATTAGCTGAGAGCATAATTTGTGCAGGAAGGATAGGCAGGAAAATAGGGAAGAGTATTAGCTGGTGTACCAGGAAAGTGTAGAAGGCCAGGAAGAGGGGAGAAACAGAGCTGTTGGAGATAAAATAGAGGTGAACTGTAAAGGTCTACTAAATATTACTTAATGAGGAGGAAGAGTCAGTGTCACGTTTTTTTGAGCAACTACTGGGAGTGTCCTGGGGATATAAGGTAGTGGTAATTGAGGACTTGATCTAGCCAGGTATTTGCTGTAAGAAAACCAAACGAAACTGAACAAAACAAAACAAAACAAACAAACAAACAAAAAACCCCCCACCAACCAAAAAACCCAAACAAAACCAAACCAAACAAACCCCAACCTAAAGAAACCAGAAGAACAGCACAGACTGTTCCTCAGGATTTTGGAATGTGTTGGGACAACGTTTTTGTTTCAAAGAGTGGAGGCAGTTACAGGAGACGTGGCGAGATATGCTATGGTAGGTATGACTAATAAAGAGAAACTTGCTAGAAGGCAATTTGAGCTCATGTGTCTGTGGAAAAAGAGTCTTGAGAGGAGAAAGGCAAGACCTAATGACTCTTGGAAGGCAGATTTCCTCACATTGAGGAATTGATAGGGAAAATTCTACAGAGAAGAATTAAGAAAGGAGCTTAAATAATGGGCGGTTTGGAGGAAGCCCTTATTTAAAGGTCCCATAGGAAGCTATCCTGCTGGCAAGAAATAAATCGAGGAGTCTGAGTTTGGAGCCACTTGCTAATCTCACAGTAAACCCCCATCATACCTAAAGAGGGCAAAGACACTGCTAGGAAAAGTAAAAGAAAGGCTGAAGTAGAAAGAATGCAGGTGGGACCAGAAAAAGAAATGAAAAGAAGGAAATGGATTATCACTTCACAAGGGTGGGGAGCAAGGACAAATGACAGCAGGCTGAAGAGTGAAACATCTTTGCAAGTCAGGGACATCTGGTAGAGAGGGCCAAACACACTTAGAGGGAATTGAAACCCAGGGCATGGGAAAAAACACTTGGAATAAAGTGCATATTCTGAGAGCTGGAAGACCAAGGGACAATTGTGCTGGTATGAACTGTGCGCAGTTATTTCTGAGATATTAACAAGTGCCTTTAAGAACACACAGAACAATTAAGAGGTACCAAGAATTACAGATGAGCCAACCTGTCTCAGACACCTCAAATACTTTGAGAAATCCTGGGGAAAAAAAAAAAAAATCAAGTGCTTCATATAATAAAGCCTGCAAAATAATGTGATTAAGACATCCAACAGAATCAGAATTGCAGAATCACCATGATTGGAAAACACCTCTAAGAGCATCAAATCCAATAATTTTTTTAACTCTGCCAGGGCCACTACTACACACGTATTTATCCAGAAGAAGCAATATGCAAGTCTAATGTTCTTTGATACAAGTGAAATGTAACTCTGTCATTGTAGGATCATGGAATAGCTTAGATTGGAAGGGAATTCAGAGATCATCTGCTGCAACCTCCCTGCCATGGGCAGGGCAGAGATGCCTCTCAGCTAGGCTTCTTTCTTCATTAAAGGGCCAATTTGAGATTTAATAGGAACAAGTGCAAAACACTGCACTTAAGAAAGGATAATCTCAAGCATCAGATGCAAATCTGCCTAGATAGTGGTTCTGCAAGAAAAAAATCTGGGCTTTATTGTGGAATGAATTCTGCATATGAGGTAGTAAATGATGCTGCTCTTCAGGCTATTCCAGAATGTTCTAACTGGGAGATTAGATGGCAGAAATACTCTGTAGTGATTTGGACTGATGAGAGCTCAGTTAAAGTTCTGTGTCTGGTTTTAGGGATCCCACACTTGCAGCTAGTTTTCTGATGTCTTCTGCACCATTGGTGGTCTGCTGACCATACACTGACTAATAAGGGCCTGGGACCTAAAAACACATGGATGTGAACAATAGGTGTGTAAGCCTGGGCAGCTTGTGTGCCGAAGACCAACTGTTCTTTGCTTTCTTTCTCTCTGTGCTCTGAGACATATTTTCATGTATGTTACTGTAAGAAGAGGAAGGAGTGTAACTCCCAGGGGTTTAGGGCATGAAGCACTCTCTAAAGTGCTCTCTAGACATTTGAAGTCTTTTCATCATAAATTGCCTGAGACCAAGGAGAACTGGATGCCATGGTGCTCCTAAAAACTGTTGTGCACTCATCTGCAATTAACTCCCTTGAGAAATACAGGCCTGAATTTTGCTCTTAAAATGGGAAAAAGGGGATTTATTGCAGTGCCTATTGTGGCACCTAAGCTGGGCAGTACTCCTGCTGAGATGTCATTAGTACTGAGCAGAGTGGCATAAATGTCTCCCATAACTTTATATAAGAGATTCTGTTTAATGCAGACAGCTGAATGCTTCAGAATGAGAGAGACCCTTTGTTTGCTCCCACTCCAGTGGAGTCCTGCACTGGATGCAAGTCTCTTGTTGCCATCATAAACCAGACAAAGGCTCATGGCATGACAACAATGTGCTGTTTTGATGGGCTTCTGCGAATTCACCGAACACAACCTGCTGTTGATGCTGATGCTGGCTAAAAGAGTCCCAAATCTCACTCTGCCTATAACCAGTTATCTCCACTTTCCAGAAAGCATTCTGCACCCAGCACTTCTATGTCCTGCACCTGACTCCCAATTAAAGAGATTGGGTTTTGTGTCCTCACAGGTTTTAATCTATCATTGCTGTTCTGTCATTTACTATATGTATTAGTTCAGATGAGGATCACTGGAGAGGACTTTTGGACCTTACTGTGATCAGCCAGATAAAAGCAATGGAAAACTCTAGTCTGTCTTGTCTTGAACCAGAAATCCTGCAGGCTTGAGAGGAAGTGACTCTTAGATGTGTCTGCAGGTCCTTGGCACAGCCACGAACTGGACAGAGCATACCAGCTCATCAACCCTTTCACATAAATCTTTCACTAGCAAAGAAGATAAGCATGCAATATGCCACAGGCTCCCAAATGTTGGTTGTCCTGTTCTGCTATCTTAGGGTGAAATAAATGACTGCCATCATGACTACCCTCATCCAGAACTGAAATTCTCTAAGACGTATTCCTGTCCCTTTATATCCATAGCCTGCACCAGACACTCTTCATTAACAGTGCTTAAGTTCTACTGAACCTTCTCTATCCTTTCTTTTGGCTCTTTTAGACTAGAGTCCTGGGGTGTACCTCTGCCAAGGACTGATCTGCTGGGAGGCAATGCAAACAAATTCATCACTGGTGAAGCAGGCAGCAAAACTCTCAAACAAAGCAGTTACAGCAAATCTGGCTGAAGGGTTTTGAGAGAGAAAGAGGAAATAAAGCAGTGTTCAGCACCCAAGGATTTGGAGTATTTCTTATTTCACATTTCTTTCTGAGGAGGAATGGGCTTCCCTAGGCAAGGATGAATGCCTGAGGCCATGAGGCAGGTGGGATCACCCCAGGGCCATTAGAAGTGTGGCAAATGCAGAAGAGAAGGCTCCGAGGAGACCTTATTGTGTCCGTCCAATATCCAAAGGGGGCCTACATGAAAGCTGGGCAGGGACTTTTTAGGATGCCAGGTAGTGATAGGACTGGGGGGAATGGAGCAAAACTAGAAGTGAGTAGATTCGGGTTGGATATTAGGAAGAACTTATTCACCATGAGGGTGGCAAGACACTGGAACAGGTTGCCCAAGGAGGTAGTGGAAGCCTCATCCCTGGATGTTTTTAAGGCCAGGCTGGATGTGGCTCTGAGCAACCTGATCTAGTGTGAGGTGTCCCTGCCCATGGCAGGGGGGTTGGAACTGGAGGTTCCTTCCAGCCCTGACGATTCTGTGATTCTACCAAACAGTTTGAAAGCATTAATAAAACCCAAAACAACAAAAAAACCCAACAACAACAAGCCCCACTCTCTGTTGCCCTCTTGGCTCACCACAGTAGTCTGTCTGTGAGAGGAGAAGCTGTCTTCAACATGCACGAGTATTTTCTGCATTTTTCTATGCTTCTGAGTGCTGTGGTATTAGAAATAGAATGCTGAGATGTCTGCTCTCTAGCTGCCTTCTAAATCCTGCACTGCTACAGATGTGAAGGAGCTAGAGCAGATTAGAGAAAACCCAAAGGATGTCCTCCTGCAATATCATGCTTTGTATAGCTTGGTAGTCCTGATGTGTCTGTTGCAGGTTCTGCTCTGTCCACTCTCAGCCACCATCAGGACAAGCTTCTCAGTGTGAACGAAGGTGGAGTTTGTTTCAGATTGCACAGCCCAGTGGTAATGCCTCCTCCCTACAGCTTTGGTTCTTGTCTTTTCTGCCTGTGACACACCAGAAATTCCAGGGCATTTAGACTCCTAGCCTAGCAAGAGGGTTTTGCTTTGTGTGATAGAGTCTATGCATTCAAATCCAAAGCAGATTGTTTTATGCAGTGTCAAATTCTGTGCAGATGGAACATGATAGGATATGTTGAAGTGTGATATATAGCATATGGCCATAATTCAGGGAAACACATTTCTCCAGCTGGATACCTGCTATTGGGTTGGAAAACATGTGTCCTGCATTCTAGTAGGTTTCTACCAGAACAGTGAGAGGACATAAAAGACAGGTCAGTCCTGGTTTTGAGTATCAGCTAATACCTACATCTACCTCACTCCTTTCATAGTGCTGTTCAAAATTAAGCCTCTTGTCACATTGGACAAAGTACAACTGAAAAAAACCCAAAACACCTATTGCTGAGCTTTGCACCCCCAAGCATATGTTAAGAAGCCAACGAAAACAAACATGCAAGACAGTTTCGCTCAGCTCTGACTTTGGGCAGACATGGCCATGCCTTCTCCTTTACTGTCCCCAGAGGAAAACACAGCCCATGCTGCCTCAGGATGCAGCACTTCTTCCAGCCACCAGAGCCTGGATTCCTGGGCCCTGGGGATGCCCTAGGCTGCAGTAGCCACACTCAGCCCATGGCTGGGATGCTGCAGTGAGCAGCTGCATGGGAGCGATGGTTGTTTTTGAATGGAGAGGCTGCACTCCTGCCTGGCTCCCGTACAGCCTTGTGAGGTTTGGGCATGGCTTTGCAGCATCCCTAAGCTGGTGGGAGCTGAGCTGTATGTGGTAGGCCTATTCCTCAAGGAAAATGGGCACATGAAGAGGTGAGCTGTAAGGGTCTTAAGCTGTATTAATCATCAACTTATGCCTCCTGCCAGACAGAGGTAGGCTGTGTGTGTAGTTTCTTCTGTGATTCAACTGCTAAGTACGTCGTGGTTGGACTCATGAGTAATTACCTGTCTCAGCCCACTTTTAAAAAATGAAGCAAGTCTAAACCATTGCCCTGCAGTGATCCATCCTTTCCAGTGCTGCCTTTCGCTGCCTGTCGATTGCCCGCTCTGCTGCCTCGTTCAGGCTCTGACATTGCTCCACTCCATCCCAGACAAGCACGATAAATAACTGTCCCTCTCCTTTGCTCTGGCTAACAACAACCCCTCTCTCACTCTACCCTCTACTTTTTCTTTTGCAGACTTTCTTCTTTTATCCTTAGTTTTGCTTTCAAGACCTTGTGCAACCACTTGCCAATCTGGATGTTTTGGTTTCTCAGGGCACACTCCCTCACCCTCCTTTGAAGGTGATGGCATCTGCTCATTCCTCCTGCCTCTCTCCCTCCCACTTGTGTCTTTTTCCATGTCAAGTCACTTGCTACTTCCAGATCCCACATCTCTTGTCACTCTCAAAACTACAAAAATTGTGTTTTCTTCATGAGCATTTTACTCTTCAAATACTGCTCATTCAGCTCATCTCTCTCTCCCAGGACTGACCTAGTAAAATGCTGACAGCAAAGGTGGAGGCTGTATCTTTTGCCTCTTTTCTTTCTTTTTTTGCCACCTTCTTTCCTTCCTTTCTTTCTTTCTTTCTTTCTTTCTTTCTTTCTTTCTTTCTTTCTTTCTTTCTTTCTTTCTTTCTTTCTTTCTTTCTTTCTTTCTTCCTTCCTTCCTTCCTTCCTTCCTTTCTTTCTTTCTTCCTTCCTTTCTTTCTTTCTTTCTTTCTTTCTTTCTTTCTTTCTTTCTTTCTTTCTTTCTTTCTTTCTTTCTTTCTTTCTTTCTTTCTTTCTTTCTTTCTTTCTTTCTTTCTTTCTTTCTCTTTCTTTTTCTTTCTTT
>VWZI01006080.1:163106-175721 GCA_013396835.1 Psilopogon haemacephalus
GCACTTGAATTTATAGTGTACATTCAAACCTGCCTGCAAGTCTTTCTCTTTCATCTGCTACATCTCTGCTCCTGCCCTTTCTTTACGTTTCCCACCGATCAAATTCAGCTCCCATTTAGGCTCGACTGAGACCTGCAACTGGACTTTACAGGAGGTAGCTGTAGGGGCCAGAGAGACAAAGGACACTTCAGACTTCAGTTCTGGCTAGTTCTCTTGGCATTTCAGCTCCTGGATTTGTAAAACTGTGAGATTTCTTTGGATTAATAAAAGTTTTGCAAGGGATTTCCCTCCTTCCCGCCCCCTGCCCCTGACCTGCTGGTTATTTGATCCTTTTCTTGTAAAGAAGCATTTGAAAAATCTGTGGCACAATGGTGTCTCGCTCTGTTCCTAGGAAGAATGGAAACTGGAGGAAGGAAGTTTCCAAAGCAAGTGTCAGATTCTGATCTCTTTTACAGAAGGGCAAATCCAGAGTAATTCAGTGCAGTTACTTTAGATTTATGCTAGAATAAATAAGATAAGATTTTGGCTCTGGGAATCTCTGTAGCTCCCCATTTGCTCATCTAGCAGCTGGCAGCTTGCTCCTTGCTATTCCTCTTGCTTTCTGGGCTGATTTGTCTTGCCTGGTGCTCAAGTCAGGGCCAAGTGAGCTTGGGAGTTAGTTAAAGAACCAAATGTGTTTCATACAACACACAGCTATGAATGGCTCAAGATTCTTCACATGATCATACATATTTCATATTTCCCAGAGGCCAGAAATTAATGGCTAGTAAATGGGTAGAAATATTACTTCACACAGTATGCAGTCAGCCTCTGGAATTTGGTGTTGCAGGAGGTCACTGATTTAAACAATGGGTCAGGGGTTGAAAAATGGCTGGATAATTTTATGTCAATTAATTACATTTGGAGCTGGGCAAGCTAAGATTGAGGTAAGTAGACCTCTTACACCAGCATACACAAAAACTACCCTGCGGGGACCAGGAAGGAATTCTCCCTTCATGCATGGTTGGCCCCAGTTGGCAAAGTCAGGTCCGTGATGGGAGACAGCAGGAGGGAGCAGGTGAAGCTGAGCTTTGCAGAGCTCTGCCTGCTGCAAAACTTTAGATTCCAACACCTGCACTGTCTATCTCCACCTGCTTTTGGTGCTTGTGGAGTGTTATCTATGTGCTGGGACCAGTATGCCCACACTCCCAGAGAGCAAAATGTGCATTGAGGTGGCTGAGCCACAGTACTCACTGCTGTCTGCAATGTCATAGAATCATCAGAGTTGGAAGAGACCACAAAGATCATCCAGTTCCAACCCCCTTACCATGGGCAGGGACACCTCACGCTAGATCAGGCTGACCAGAACCACATTCAGCCTGGCCTTAAAACCATCTAGGGATGAGACTTCCACCACTTCCCTGGGCAACCTGTGCCAGTGCCCCTTAACCCTCTTGGGGAAGAGCTTCTTTCTAGCATCCAGTATGAATCTTTCCACTTCTAGTTTTGCTCCATTCCCCCTAGTCCTATCACTACCTGACATACTAAAAAGTCCCTCCCCAGCTTTCTTGTAGCCCCTTTCAGATACTGGAAGGCCATAATAAGGTCTTCTCCTTGGAGCCTTCTCTTCTCCAGATTGAGCAACCCCAACTCTCTCAGTCTGTCCCCATAGTGGAGCAGCTCCAACCCTCTGATCACCCTTGTGGCCCTTCTATGGACACATTCCAGCACCTCCAAATCTCTCCTATACCAGTGGCTCCAGAACTGGACACATTGCTCCAGGTGGGGTCTCAGCAGAGTGGAGCAGAGGTGAAGAATCCCCTCCCTCACCCTGCTGGCCACGTTTCTCTTGCTGCAGCCCAGGCTCTGGTTGGCTCTCTGGGCTGCAGGTGCACACTGCTGCCTCATGTTGAGCTTCTCATCCACCAGCACCGCTCAGTCACTTTCCCTAGGGCTGCTCTTAAGCCAGTCAAGTTCCAAGTTAGGTCCTGGTCTTGGCTGGAATAGACTTAATTTTCTTCCTAGAAGCTGGTGCAGTGCTGTGTTTTGGATTTAGGATGGGAATGGTGTTGGTGACACACTGATGTTGCAATTTTTGCTGAGCTTACCTGAGGTGAGGGATTTTTCAGCTCCTCATACTGCCCTGCCAGCAAGGAGGCTGGGGGTGCACAAGCAGCTGGGAGGGGACACAGCCAGGAGAGCTGATCCCAACAAACCAAAAGGGTGTTCCACACCATCTGATGTCATGCTGAGCAATGAAACTGTGGGGTGAGCTAGCAGGGACATGGCAGCCTGCTGTCAGCAAGTGGTGAGCAATTGCATTGCACATCACTGATTTTGTGTTTTCTTTTATCATTAGCCATATCTTTCCTCTTTCTTTTCTGTCTTATGACACTGCCTTTATCTCAACCCACAAGTTTTACCTTTTCTTTTGCTGATCCTCTCCCTCATTCTGCTGTAGGGGGAGGGAGGGAATGACTGTATGATGTGTAGCTGCCTGCCAGGTTAAACCACAGCAGTGTGACAACAAAATGACTTCCAAATCACTTTAGAAAATGAGTAGCCCTGCCTTGAACTATGAGTCTCTATTTTAAGCATTTGAATGTGTGATCTTATCCCCTCTTGGGAGTTTCACAGTGAAGGCACCAACCAGCTCAGTGCCTTTTCCCAACTGTAGGTGTCTAGTGTCATTTGAGAGGTCCTAACACACCAAGACATCTGCTAGTATTTGATGGGGAGAAGGGTTGTGGGAGATGTTGCTCTCCAGCTGCTTGGGGCCAGGTCAGACTGGATGAGGTATCTCAAATAGCCTTTAACACCAGTGCTGAGACAATTAAATCCTACTTAACTCAAAAAGTGAACATACATCTGTCCAGTGTATGTCCAAAAGAGAGGTAAGGTTGTTTTCCAGGGTTGCAGAGGACTCCCTGGCACAGTGCTGAACATCACCTAGAGCATGACCAAGGGGGTTGGTGATAGATGTGTGGTGGGGCCTGTACCACAGCAGATGGTATTGTCTGCAGACCTTAGGACTGGGTCTAGGTCTAACCAGGAGTGCAGGAATGTCCTCAGAAGTACAACTTTTTGCAAACGTACAGAATCACAGAATGTTAGAAGTTGGAAGGGACCTCCAGAGATGATGGAGTCCAACCACCCAGCCAAAAGCAGGATCATATAGGGTAATCCACACAGGAATGCTGGCTAAAAGGTTGGGAGGATTCCCACTGGCTTAGTTAGTAAAAGATATTATTTCTGAGAATGTATGCTCAGAGGGCTGGTGCAGCTCTGCTATGAGGACAGGCTATGAGAGTTGAGGCTCTTCAGCCTGGAGAAGAGAAGGCTTCCAGGAGACCTTGGAGTGGCCTTCCAGTACCTGAAGGGGGCTACAGGAAGGCTGGGGAGGAGCTATTTACAAAGTCTTGTAATGCCAGGACAACGAGTAATGAGTTTAAACTGTCAGAGGGGAGATTTAAGTGGATGTTAGGCAGAAGTTCTTTGCGGTGAGGGTGGTGAGACACTGGCACAGGTTGCCCAGGGGGGTTTGTGGCTGCTCCTCCAGGGAGGTGTTCAAGGCCAGGTTGGATGAGGATTTGAGCGACCTGTTCTAGTGGGAGGTGTCCCTGCCTGTGGCAGAGGGTTGGAACTGGATGATCCTTGAGGTCCCTTCCAACCTAAACCATTCTATGAGTCTATGATCTCAGTGAAGGCATCAGGTAGGCATTATTTGGAATGTCTGGGGCAGCATAGTCCTTGATTCTCGTTTTGCCAGGTTTACTTTCCATGGAGATCTTTAGAGAGGTGAACCTGCAGTAAATAGGAGAAATCTCACCTTCTTCAGGAAAAGCCAGAGGCAATTATTTCATAGAAGAAAAACCCCAAAACCTATTTTAGAATTGCCCGGCACAAGTGCAGGACTTTGACAGCAGCACATGGAGGGAGCCTGGGGACTGCACAGAGTTGCATATCACTGGATTTTGGTCCATACACAGAGTCATTATTTTTTATTACTGACTGATCTGACTGCTTTAAACACCTGAACAATAAAGGCATCCTGGTTTCCTGACACAGCCGGGAGAGGGAGGTCGGTGGGAAATCTGTCCCTAGTTCCTCTCAAGCCAACAGTTTTGCCTTTGAGAAGGCAAGAGGAATCTGAACGAGTCTGCTGAGCGGTTTCAATGCTCTGATCCCATCAGGTTAATACTAGAAGAAAATCCTCTACACACGCACAAGGCTTTCCAAAGAGGTGCTCTCGCTTGGCTTCAGGAAGCTGTGCTCTGGCAGGTTTGTAAAGAAAATCCTCACTTTGCTGTCTGGGAGCTTGTTAGGAAAGCAGATCACCACGTGGTAACTATCAGTTCTGAACAAGCTCTGCCCTCACCTTCTTTAGGTTCAGCTGAAAATGAGTCTGCAAACAACCTCAGCGGTTGGCGCGCTGCTTTGACTTGTCGATGGAAGAAAGGCTGGCTTCTCTGCTTTGCTCAGTGCAGCCAGGGACAGCTACACACACTGGGATGATCTTTTTTTGGCAAGTAGGAAAAACTCTTCCTGCTCAAGTTGCCCATGATGAAGCTTGCAGCTGCAGTGAATAATCTCTGGATTCCCAATCCCTTGCAGATGCAGAGAGAAGCCTCCTCCCCTCTGCAAGCAACAACCTTTGTTTTCCTCTGTTCTTTTGTCAACTGTGAACAGGAACCTGCCAGCAGCTGCAATAGACTCATAAAAAAAAAAAAAAGCAAAGGGCTCCACTCACCTCTGTCCCCTAAGCAGCTGTTCACAAGTGTCCTGCTCGTTGCTATGTTCAATGTGTTGAAGCACCTGCAAGTTAACATCTTGTCAGATGCCAGAGTGCTTTCAGCTAGTGGAGCTTGGAGGTCCATGGTGACAGTACCTTGCCAATGAAGCACCTCCTTGGCCTTCCAGAGGTTGAATTTGAGAGAGGTAGCTGCGCCAGCAAGTAGATCCACTTAGATCCTAACAGGTTCCCACACATGTTCAATTGAGTTCAGACATCCAGAAACTCCTAATTGCCTCTATCCTCTGTTTAAGGTTTTTCCTCCCAGAGATGCTCTAAAGTAGAGGTGGTACCCAGGGAAGAGAAAAAATTATTCCAATGACTTATTCTAAACAACTAACTAGAACGAAGCATTTGCTGTGTATCTGAACAAGACTTTTAATGTGAAATGCTTCACAGAATCACAGGTTCATTAAAAAAAAAGTCATTGTGGAATGTTTTGCTAAAACACAGCAGAACCTAAATGAAGCTGCCGAATGAGTTTCTCACATCCAGAAGGAATTTCACCTTTCTTTGGAGAGACCCTAGAGCATCAGAGGCTGAGATTCAAGTCCCTCAGAAAAACTAGAGAGTCCAAGTCATCTCACTGGGCCACCAGATGTCTTGTGAGTTAGGTTGGGGTGGGTTTTGTTTCTTTTTATTTTTAAAAGATTTCATAGATTCATAGAATGGTTTAGGTTGGAAGGGACCTCAAAGCTCATCCAGTTCCAACCCTTCACCATAGGCAGGGACACCTCCCACTAGAACAGGTCACTCAAGGCCTTATCCACCCTGGCCTTGAACACCTCCAGTGAGGGGGCATCCATGACCTCCCTGGGCAACCTGTGCCAGTGTCTCCCCACCTTCACTGGAAAGAATTTCTTCCTAACATCCAGTATAAACCTGCCCTCCTCAAACTTCAATCCATTCACTCTCATCCTGACACTCCCAGCTCTTGTTAAAAAGTCCCTCCAGAGCTTTTCTGTAGCCCCTTTCAGGTACTGGAAGGCTGCTCTAATGTCTCCCTGAAGCCTTCTTTTCTCCAAGCTGAGCAGCCCCAACTCTCTCAGCCTGTCACCAGCCCTCTGATCATCTTCATGGCCTTCTCCAGCAGCTCCATGTCCCTTCTGTGCTGGGGGCACCAGAACATGAGGCAGTGCTGCAGATGGAGTCTCGCAAGAGTAGAGTAGAGTGGCAGAATCACCTCCCTCATCCTGCACCACAGTTCATAGAATCATAGTCATGGAATGGTTTGGGTTGGAGGGAACCTCCAAAGGCCATCTAGTCCAACCCCTTCTGCAGTCAGCAGTGATGTCACTAGATCACCTCAAGTAGATCAGGTTGCCCAGAACCTTGTCAAGCCTCACCTTGATTGTTGTGCTGAGCTGTGCTCTGCTAAATCACAACTTGGATCTTCAACTGATTTGGTTGTGCTAATAATTTCTGAGCAAGGATATTTACAGTAAGGTTTTCTTTCCTGAGTTGTGCTAACACTTGGGTTAACTACAATGTGTGTATCAGCGTCCCTGCATGGCTTCTGATAACTCCATGTAACCAGGAGTTACAGGATGCAGGGGCTAAACCTTTCAGGGGGGCAGTTCATCATTGGAGTCACAGTCTCTCTGGGATTTGCTGTGAGGGGTTGTCATCCACATCATCTTCTTCCTCCGCGTTTGCCAGGAGCTGCATCTGACCTCCAAGGGCTTCAAAGGTGATTCATAGTGTGCTCCAGAATGCCCATTCCTCTGGGCAGTCATTAAGCTGCCTTTGATGTGGGTCACCGTGGAAGGATGAGGGCTGCATGATGTCACCAGTCTCCCTCTGACGGTCCTGCAGAGCCCTGCCAATGTCAATACAGAGCAATGGTGCTGCCTGGCTGTGAGAAGCACTGTGCTGAGTCCTTCCAGCCCTGCAAGAGTTGCCAGGGTTTTATCAGCCCTCTTGGCTGCTGCAGCCACCAGTTCACAGGCCCCTGCAGAGAAGCAACACAGGCAACTGCCCTCTAAGTCAGTGTGGAGCTGAGCTATAGCTTCTATTTTAAAGCAAATATTTCTACAGAGCTTTTTATTGTTCCTTCTGGTCTCTGCTCCTGGGGCAGGGGAGTGTGTGCCTGTGTAGGTCAAAGAGAGGTGTTTAAGATCTGTAAGCATCTGATACTGCAAAACTCAGTGCTTTGGTGCTGATGGCTCAGAAGAAAAGACATACAGGGTTCTAATCAGTCTGCAGTCAGCTTCTTGTTCCCAGGGCAGTAGGATGCTAGGAACAGTCTGCAGGGTAAAATTAAAATGCAAATATTGTAAAAAAGCTCTGTGCATCTGGCTATGGAATACGCTTATCTTTGAAAGACTGGCCAAAAGGTTGCTGGGAAGCAGGGAGTCCCAAACTGGTCCCTAACTGACCTCAAAGCACTTCAAACCAGCATATTTAAAGCTAGGGGGGGTGGATTTTGCTCGTGCTGATACAGGCTCTTACAGAAGCTGTCAGGCAAGTGTCTTTTATCTCCAGTGAAAACTGATGCCTTGAAAGACTCCAGAGCTGGTGCTGCTGCCTCGACCTTTGCAAGTATTTATATATGAAGCTGAGGAGAAGGATGAATTGAGTTAAGAAGCTAAAGTAAAAAGTGTAGTAGTCAGGAGGTGAGGGGTAAGAATGGTGTGAGAAGATGTGGTCCTGCCTTCTAGGGGTAGATAGGAGGGCAAGTGTAGGACTGGATTTGGGGTCCCCCCTTACCTAGAGGCAGTAGGAGAACAAAAGGGATAGTGCCTGATTTGAGACTTCAGAATTGCATTGGCCTGACCTGAGAAAAGAGCTGCCTAGGGTAGAGCAAAGCAACCCTGACTCTGCTGCAGATCATGAGGAGAGGCAGCAGTAGATGGCTCTTGAGGGTGATGAGCACAAGGTGGGCCAACAGAAGTGGCTTGTCATGGAAGGTTCCTGTATTATCCTGCTGACTGGCTGCCTGCCTCTGAGAAGTGAGTGCTGCCGCACTGAAGTGACTAAGCAGAGCAGTTCACACCTACTGGTCTCTAAAGGATCTGGCAGGCTGCTTTGCAATGGTTTGTTGCCTCTCAGTACCGTGGAGGACATTTTCTGTCTACAGCAGGGTGGTTTGGACTAGAGATGACATGCTGCAGATGGTTGGGGACACACAGGAGGAGTATGGTGCTTGGGGTTGATTGGAAGGCACAGTCACAGATTATGACAAAATAGCTGAGAAATACAGATAACCTCTAGAGATCATCTGGCCCAAGCGCTGCTCAAGCAAGGTCAGCTGCAGCAGGTTGCCTAGGGCTGCACCCAGTCAGGTTTTGAGCATCTCTGAGGATGGATGGAAGCTCCACAACATCTCTGCCAAACTGTTCCAGTGCTTGACCACCCTCACTGTTAAAAAGTTTTTGTCTTGTGTTTTTAGTGGAATTTCTTGTGTTTCAATTTGTGAGGTCAGTTCACACTGCCTGGGACTGACTTGGCAAGAAGCAGCAGGTTGGTGCTTGCAGGAGAGGGGTGAGGGAAGGGGCCAGGGGTGAGGGAAGAGGCCAGGGGTGAGGGAAGAGACCAGGAGTGAGGGAAGGGCCTTCCTGGTGAGTGGAAACCTCTCCTGTGACCTGCAGCCCTTAGCCCCATGACAGTGTGGTTCAATGGTGTTAAGATTGACTTCAGATTTGGCAAGACTCTAGTAGAAGGGAATATTGGATAATATTGGATGCTAGAACAGCAGTTACCAGGAGCAGAGGAGGATGGTCCCTCCAGAGCCCCATCACTGGCATGGACACCAGCTGTCAATGCTTGGGCAGGCCCTCTCCCCACCCAGCTGCTGCAGGTGCTGGTGGTGGAGTATGGAGGCTGCTTCTGCCATGCTGAATGTGGATTCTGAGCGTGAAGGGCTCAGGAGGGCTGAGATTTGAATGCAGGAGCTGCTTATCTGCTTTTCCCAACACCTTCCTGGGGTGTATTTGCATCGAGCCACTTCCCTTCTAGTTTTGGACTCCAAACTAAAAACAGTGGGAAGAGAAAAAAAAAAAGCAAAAAAAAAAAAGCAACAACCCAAACCAAGAACTTCTGATGGTGACAGCGCAGCCTTAGATGTTAAAATCACTTGTCCTTTGTGGGTAGGAGCTCATTTATACACATGATTTATGTCTGCTGGAATGAGAGAGGGCCAGACTTAACAAATGACAGGTTTTGAATGGTTGCAAGGTAATGTTATTAATGTCTGCTGACTTGGTGCCCTGCCCAACTTTGAACTTCTTTCAGTTGCATGGGGCTGAACCAGAGCTGCGTGAGTTTTGAAATATTTCCACATCAAATAAGCTCGGAGACAGATGGAGAAATGTGAGTTTCCTAATGGAGCACAGGAGGAAGAGTGCAAGAGGGGGAGGGGGAAAAAAAAAAAAAAAAAAAAAAAAAAAAGGCAACAAGAATCTACCTCAACTGGAAGAAACCCAAAGAATCAGAAGGAATAATTTTCAGTGCCAGCTGCTGTTGTCCGAGGGCCGGTCAGAGGGGCAGGTTTTTATCAAAAGCCATTTGCAACATCCTTCACCTGCTCTGCAAGCCTGGCAGGTCAAGCAGCACCACATCCATAACCCCAGCCACAGCAGCCTCCCAGGCCAGCGCCACCAAATCCTAGCCCTAATTTATTTCAGTGGGTACAAGATGATTCAGGAGGTGCTAATGCTGCTAATTCAGTAGGTGTTAATGCGTGAATAATTATAGACATATTTAAGCAGCTGCTCTGGTGCCTTCCAAAGTTTCTGTGCATGGAAATTAATAGCTCTGTGGCTGCATGTGTGCTTTACATTCTAGGAAGTGAAGATTTTGGTAGCAGCTCCAGCTCGAGTCAAAATTTTCACTTGAAGCAGCAACCAAACTCTTTGGTTGATTCTTGGGTGATCGCAGGCACAGCCCAACAGATCCTCAGAATTTTTTTTTTTCCCCCATTCCTTGTTTTCAGGCTTCATTTTCTTGATTTCTCCTTGTTTCTCAGGTTCCCCAACAGCACAAGCTCAGTGCTGACAACCCCCACCCCATAGATGTGCTGATATCTCAGAGGCATGCCAGTAGAAAAGATCACACACAAACAAATATTCCCTCCCTTTACAAAAGCTGTTTGGAGCTGTGTGAAGAACAGATGCTGGAGCTGCTCCTCATTCAGCTAGTGCCTCCTTACCTAGCTCCAGGTTAATGCTTTTCCTTGAGTGGAAGACCCAGCACACTGCAGAGAGACAGTGAAAAACAGAAAAGACAGCTTGTTTGGTGACATTTTCTAGTGCACTTTGCTGCTAGTACAGAAGAAAGAGTTTCTAGGCTTCTGCTCAGGCATGCTCAGCAACTGGCAGGATTGGCCCCCACAGAGACTTGGGCTAATGCAGGCACTGGCGGTAAGGTTTTGACATGTCAACTGTTTGGCTTTGGGACAGAAACCAGGGTTGAGCTGATGCTGTCTGGTAGATCTCCCTGGGTCGTCCTGACAGCTGTAGCAAGAGCTTTATTGCTTCTAGCAGATAACAGGGGGAGCCTGCTTTCTTTCTTCTTCCCTGCCCTCTCAGAAAGGAAGCATCAACGCTGCTACCCCTCTGGCCGGTGGCAGTGCTTGGCACAGCCTTGCAGAGAAGGGGTCCTGCCAAACAGAGCTGCAGAGAGGGCTGCAGCCCCAGGTATTTCCTCAATAAACATGCAGCAGGCATGCTGCACTGCCCCACACTGCTCTTATCCCAGCGCTTTCTGCCTAGCACAGGTGATGGCCTGTAGTTCTTTGGATCACTGCAGTGCCATGGCTTTGGATGGGAACCCATTTGCAGACATCTAGGATGTCACAAAGCTAAGATTGATTCAACAAGCATTGCTTGAGCAGATGGTTTACATAACTGTGTACCAGCCTGACTTCCAGGGCCTCACTTTTGAACACAGGGATATAATTTGAAGGCTTTGTGTCATCATTTGGACAAAATGAATACTGCGTTCAGTTTTGGGCATTCCATTGAAAGAGGGACAGGGATCTGCTCAAGAGAGCCCAAGGGAGGGCAATGAGGTTGATTAGGGGACTGGAGCACTGCCTGATGAGGAGAGGCTGAGGGACCTGGGGTTTTTTACTCTGGAGAGAAGACTGAGAGGGGATTTAATGTATGTTTATAAATCTGAGGGCTGGGGGTCAGGAGCAGGGGACAGGCTCTGCTCAATTACTCCCTGGGATAGGACAGGGAGCAATGGATGGAAGCTGCAACACAGGAGGTTCCACCTCAACACAAGGGCAAACTTCTTTACTGAAAGGGTCTCAGAGCACTGGCACAGACTCCCCAGAGGGGTTGTGGAGTTTCCTTCTCTGGAGACTTTCAAGGCCTGTCTGGATGTGTTCCTGTATGACCTGAGCTAGATTGTATGGTCCTGCTCTAGCAGGGGGGGCTGGACTTGATGATCTCTTTGGGTCCCTTCCAACCCCTGACATTCTGTGATCCTTTGAAATTCAGATATTTGAGGATGGAATGGATATCGAGGGCCTTTCTGCATGCCCAGGAAGTTTTTGTTAGTATATTGTCTGTTCCTCTGCAAAAGGCACAAACCTCTCTGCCCAGTGTCAGACATCCTGCAGAGGAATGGCTCCCAGCTGTTAACTAAAAGAAGTCCAGGATGACAGGTAATGAGGTCTGCTCTCCTGTGCTTTGTATGCAGGCAAGGAAGCCTTGGAATTCATGAATGGTTCGTTTATGCTGCACTTTAACTTATCTGCTTCTTAAGTGCTGCCAGTCTCTTAAAAATGTTGGATAAATTTGCACTGGATCCCCCTTGCCTAAACTGATGGTCACTATCAGATCCAAAAAATAATTTAATTCCTGTAAACACTACCTGTTGCTTCCTGCCCCGCTGTACAATACTTTATTGTCTGGCTCTGTTGTGCCACATTTTGTGCTGTCAGCTGGAGCCACAGACGGGCTGAAAGGGGAGATGAAAGTGCTCTGCACTGCTTTACAAACCAGCAGCCAAGCCCCACGGAATGCACTTTACATCGGATCCCTCCCAGCCATGGAGGTAATGACTATTTTACCTTCATCTTTGTGCGGGTATCTGGGACTTGTCTGGGATTCCGAAAGTATGTGTGGTGAAGGGGCGAAGGGGGCAAAGGCTGCACCTCAGATGAAACGTGTCTTTTGCCTGCCTTGTCAGAAACGTGCAGTGTGGGCAAACTCACTTTGCTCTGCAGGCAAAGCCCAGGAGTTTGCTTGTCCTGCTGTTATTAGTTACAGGAAAAGGAAGTGTTTAGTGTTAACCCAGTGTTTTTCACTAGGTACATCTGTGTAGGAGCACAAACTGAAGTGATCTGTTCCTCTCTTCTCATGGACAAGCTTTTCTCCTCTGCTCCTTTTCACTCCTCCTAGAGGCGAGGGTCTCTTGCTCTTGGCAAAGGCACCTCTTGGCCTCGCTGGTCCCCACTAGGTGCTGCGGTGGGGTATGGGCAGGGCTCTGGGAACACTCATCACCAAGAGAAGTAGCTCTGCCCCTGTTGCAGGCGCAGCTGCTGGAGGATTGCCCCCTCCTTGCTGAGCAAACCACACTTGCCCCTTAGCCCTGAGACAGACCTCTGCTGCTACAGCTCAGGGGTGGGACTCAGGTGGAACTCAGGTATAAATTTCTTTACCCCATCATGGTTTCTCACTCAATCAAGGCTTTGCTATTGCCCTGATTTTTTCCTTTGGGATGTCACCATTCCACCATTTTTATGCTATGAGTTCCAGCATCTTTTGAAAGACTAAAATTTGTTGTCTTCTTAGATACATCAAAAGAGAAGAAGAGAAGGGAAGGGAAGGGAAGGGAAGGGAAGGGAAGGGAAGGAAAGGAAAGGAAAGGAAAGGAAAGGAAAGGAAAGGAAA
>VWZI01006080.1:175738-204444 GCA_013396835.1 Psilopogon haemacephalus
AAGGGAAGGGAAGGGAAGGGAAGGGAAGGGAAGGGAAGGGAAGGGAAATTAAGACAATCTGAAATATCACCCTTCCAAAACAAAATAAAACAGCATGAAACCCTCCCTCCCCCAGAAAAGAGGAAAAAAAAAAGAGCAGATCTATGTGGGGCCCTTGGCATATGCTAAAAATGCAACCACAATGTACCAGTGGGATCACACCCATCAGCTCCAAGAATAAAATCTGAACAGAGAGGGGAAGCCCTTGCTCTGGTGCAGGCCACAGACATGTCAGGCTGCCCTTAGAGTTTGCTTGTGTTTGAATCACATCATGAGTTAACCCCCTTTAGACCAATGTGTTCTAAACTCATGTACTAGTTACTGGGCAGCCCTAGCACACTTTGTGTCTCAATTTTCATACCACCAGCACTATGATCATGACAGCATGCAGTGAAATTGGCCATCTAGAGCAGACTCCATCCATTGCTTCCAGAGGCACCTCTGTGGTCACTGACCTGTTCTTCTAGTGAGGTTCTTGGACTTTAGCTTCAGCATGGGCTAGCAGAGCTAGGTGATCCTTCCCTGGATGCCATAGTGGACTTGGGCAGTAAGAGTGAGATGGGCAGTCTGGTTACAGAGTTCCTCTAGGTGTGAGGAGAGTAGGGGATGAGGCCAGAGGACCTTGCTTATGACTTCCTCCAGAAGTGTCATTACTGTGCAGCCTTAGAATCATAGAATCGTAGAATCATCAAGGTTGGAAGAGACCTCCAAGATCACCCAGTCCAGTCTATCACCCAGCCCTATCCAATCAACTAGACTAAGTGCCCCATCCAGGCTCTTCTTGATCACCTCCAGGGATGGTGACTCCACCACCTCCCTGGGCAGCCCATTCCAATGCCAATCAGTCTTCCTGTGAAGAACTTCCTCCTCATATCCAGCCTATACCTCCCCTGGCACAACTTGACACTGTGTCCCCTCATTCTGTTGCTGGTTGCCTGGCAGAAGAGACCAACCCCACCTGGCTACAGCCTCCCTTCAGGTAGTTGTAGAGAGCAATGAGGTCTGCCCTGAGCCTCCTTTTCTCCAGGCTAAACACCCTCAGCTCCCTCAGCCTCTCCTCAAAGGGCTGTGCTCCAGCTCCCTCACCAGCCTTGGTGCCCTTCTCTGGATACGTTTCAGCACCTCAACATCTCTCTTGAATTGAGGGGTCCAGAATTGGACAAAGTACTCAAGGTGTGGCCTGACCAGTGCTGAGTACAGAGGAAGGATAACCTCCCTTGCCACACTATTCCTGATCCAGGCCAGGATGCCATTGGCTCTCCTGGCCACCTGGGCACACTGCTGGCTCATCTTCAGCCTACTGTCTTCCAGCACCCCCAGGTCCCTCTCTACCTGGCTGCTCTCCAGCCACTCTGTCCCCAGGCTGTAGCACTGCCTGGGGTTGTTATGGCCAGTGTGTAGAACCTTGCACTTAGCCTTATTAAATCTCATCCCATTGGCCTCTGCCCACCCATCCTTCTTCTCTCAGAGCATGGAAGAGATGAGTGACCTGGGATTGAGTGAGTGGTCTTGGCCTGGGAAACCAGAGTCAAATCAGGCAGGGACTTGAGAGGAAATAGCCGTGCTGGTGCAGCTCCATGGAGCCACTGGTGGCCAGCACCGTGCTTGTCTGTGTCAGGAGAGTACCATTGCCTCCCTAAATCACTGCCTTGGCCTTGCAGTCCCAGTGCTGAGGAATTCAGAGCATTGTTAAGGCTGTGTAAGGACAACTCAGCCTGAGTCCAAAACTGCAGTCCCTCTGGTTAGTGGCTGCTTAGCCCTGAGGTACCTGAAACTCTGCACCTGCTGGCTGAGGAGCTCCTCCATTTTGGCAGCCTATGACAGTATGACACCTCTCCTAAAATGCAGCAGCCCAGGGGCTGGTTGTGCTGGTTCTGTCTAGTGATGCTGTGCTCTGCAGGAGTTTGGCCAGAGGAGGAATACTGCAGTGGTGGTCTGATGACCCAGTTAATTGTTGTACCTTAGTCACTTCAGGAACTATTCCAGTAGATGCTGGACCATGAAGAAGACCATTAATGTCCTCCTCTGTGTGAGTGATTTGGTTCATAGGTTGAGAGTGGTCTTGCTCCCTTTCTCTCTGTGGTCCAAATGATCTTTAATGACTCCTTGCCAAGTGGAGCAGCAGTTTTGGCAAGAGTGGCTGATGTTCCTTCTCTTTCTTCTCTGAAAACTGCTGGGGGTTCACATTCTGGCAGGCAGAGAGCAGATCTGAGCCAGTAGGCATTTAGAATCAGAATCATAGAATCAGTCAGGGTTGGAAGGGACCACAAGGATCATCTAGTTCCAACCACCCTGTCATGGGCAGGGACACCCTACCCTAGATCAGGCTGGACAGAGCCTCACCCAGCCTGGCCTTAAACACCTCCAGGGATGGAGCCCCAAACACCTCCCTGGGCAACCCATTCCAGGCTCTCACCACTCTCATGGTGAAGAACTTCCTCCTCACATCCAACCTAAATCTCCCCACCTCCAGCTTTGCTCCATTCCCCCTAGTCCTGTCACTACCTGATAGCCTAAAAAGTCCTTCCCCGGCTCTCTTGTAGGCCCCTTCAGATACTGGAAGACTGCAATAAGGTCACCTGGGAGCCTCCTCTTCTCCAGACTAAACAGCCTCAGCTCTTTCAGTCTGTCCTGATAGGAGAGGTGCTCCAGCCCTCTGATCATCCTTGTGGCCCTTCTCTGGACACGCTCCAGCATGTCCACATCCCCCTTGCTCCAGGACTGGACGCAGTACTCCCAATGGGGTCTCTCCAGGGCGGAGTAGGGTGGACCTGCTGGCCAGACTTCTCCTCATGCAGCCCAGGATCTGGTTGGCTTTCTGAGTGACAGATTTTATCATTCGGTTGTTTGTTGACCACCATCACCAAGCTCACTTCTCAGTTTTGGTTACAGCTCTTAAACATTTTTTTTTTCCTTTCAGTAAAGCTATGAGTCAAGTAGCATAATCTGTTTTCCTCTCTCAGCCTATAGTCTAATTTCTCATTCAAATCCTCCAATTAGTTCAAACCAGCACATGAACTTAGGAAATACAGGGGTGGCCAAATCACACCTAAGATAATATTTCGCATCAATATTTTCCTTCTTGGCCCTCTCAGATTACTTGCTGCAGGAGAGTGTGCTGCTAAGGTGCACCTGTGCATGATGCTCAAGTGGAGAGATGAATGAGAATAAAGAATCATAGAATCACAGAATGGTCTGGGTTGGAAGGGATGTCCAAGTCATCCAGTCCAACCTCCTCTGCAGTCAGAAGAGACATCCTTCAGTAGATAGGTTGCCCAGAGCCCTGTTGAGCCTCACCTTGAATATTTCCAGGGATGTGGCTTCAAACACCTCCCTGGGCAGCCCATTCCAGTAGTGGCTTTGTCCCAGATTTTCCTCAATGGCCAATTTCAGTGGAAAGTGCTCATGGTTTATGATCTTTCCCTGAAGTGTCCTCGTTCCCCAGTGTGCTGTGGAGTACCAGCCTGGGCACCCACTGCTGGTCCTACATTCCACCTCAAGCAGATGAAACCTAAAACTTAGGTGGACCATGCTTGGCATTTTGGCATCAAACCAGGAGGCTTATTTGTCTTAGCTCTTACCCCTTAACCCTGTCATGAGACCAGGTACTGCCAATGAAATGGAGACAACAGCTCCACCAAACACAGCACCTCCCTATGGAGTCAGGAGAGTTAAAACACGGCAAAGGACTCAAACTCACAGCAGTAGGAGCCATATCAAGAGGAACACAGTGTGCCTGGGGTCAAAATGAGTCTTTCTGTGGATTTTGTTGGGTCTTTCAACTTGTTACACAGAACTGAAATTCTATTCAATATATTCATGGATGAGGGCACAGAGTGCACTGTCAGCAAGTTTGCTGATGACACCAAACTGGGTGGAGTGACTGAGACAGCAGAGGGTTGTGTTCAGTGAGACTTGGACAGGCTGAGAGTTGGGCAGGGAGAAATGGATGAAACTCAACAAGGGCAAGGGGAGAGTGGCACCTGGGAAAGAACAACACTAGGGATCAGGATAGGTTGGAAACTGACCTGTTGGAAGGCAGTGGAGGGGAAACGAACCTGGGGGTCCCAGTAGATGGGAAGGTGACCATGAGCTAGCAATGTGCTCTTGTGGCCATCAGGGCCAAGGGCATTCTGGGCTGTATTAGAAGGGCTGTGGTTAGTAGGTCGAGAGAGGTTCTCCTGCCTCTATACTCTGCCCTGGAGAGGCGGCATCTGGAGTACTGTGTCCAGTTCTGGGCCCCCCAGTTCAAGAAAGACCTCAGGGAACTGTTTGACAGAGTCCGGCACAGAGCCACAAAACTGATGAAGGGCATGGAAGACATTCCTTTTGAGGAGAGCCTGAGGGAGCTGAGACTCTGTTTCTTGGAAAGGAGACTGAGACGTGACCTCATTCATGGTTATAAAGATGTGAAGGGTGAGTGTCAAGAGGCTGGACCCAGGTTCTTCTGGGTGATGCTCAATGACAGGACAAGGGGCAATGGTGGAAGTTCAGGCATAGAAAGCTTCATGGAAACATGAGGAGGATTTTTTTTTCAGTGTGAAGGTGCCAGAACACTGGAACAGGCTGCCCAGAGGAGTTGTGGAGTCTCCCTCTCTGGAAATATTCAAGACCTGGCTGGATGTGTTCCTGTGTGATCTGCTCTAGGTGATCCTGCTCTGGCAGGGTGCTTGGACTGGATGGGATTTTAAGGTCCCTTCTAATTCCTGACATTCCGTAATTCTGCAAAGGAGGTGTGAGATAATTGCCTTTATTAATCACTGCTGGAGTGCAATTTGTCCAGGGTGTTTGAGACTACTGCTGATAGATACAGTTCTGCTTGGACCATTTGAATGTTGCAAAGCAATGTTTGTTTGACAATAAAGTTATTTTAGAACAAAATACGTTCGGAAGATGTTGTTCACCATGAGGGTGGTGAGACACTGGAACTGATTGCCTACGGAGGTGGTGAAAGCCTCATCCCTGGAGGTCTTTAAGGCCAGACTGGATGTGGCTCTGGTCAACCTGATCTAGTGTGAGGTGTCCCTGTCCATGGCAACGGGGTTGGAGCTGGATGATCCTTGAGGTCCCTTCCAACAATTCTGTGATTCTATGATTGAAAATAGATGTATCTGAACACTACAGACTATAAACCCCTTGTCTTACCTGGTAATGAACAGTGAGTGTGAAGCTTGTTTCAGGAGTGGTTAAAAAAACGTTGAGAAAAGCAGATACACAGGAACTTTTATTTCTGCAATGGAGTCTTGCTTCTACCATAAGCAGATAGGTTGCAGCTTAGCTTACAGAGGCACTTTACAATGGCAAATTATTTAATGAAATGCTCAAGAAGGAGGCATTTGTGCACACACCTATAAGATGTTCAGTGGAGATCTCACTACTTCAAAATTAAAATTCACCAAAATGGGCAAATTGTGTCCTAGGCTGCATCCAGAGGACTGTGGGCAGCAAGGCAAGAGAGGGGATTCTGCCTCTTGACTCTACTCTGCTCAGAACTCACCTCCAATCCTGCAGAAGGAGTCAGAGCTGCTGGAGTGAGTCCAGAGGAGGACACAAAGATGATCCAAGGGCTGGATCATCTCTGCTATGAGGACAGGCTGAGGGAGCTGGGGGTGTTCAGCCCAGAGAAGACTCCAGGGGGACCTTAGAGCTGCCTTCCAATAGCTGAAGGGATCCTGCCAGAAGGCTGCAGAGGGACTTTTCCTGAGGGTGTCTAGAGACAGGACAAGGGGGAATGATTTGAAGCTGAGGCAGGGCAGGGTTATATTGTTGCTTAGGAAGAAGTTCTTCAGTCTGAGAGTCTGAGGGTGGTGAGACTCTGGAATAGATTGTCCATAGCACTTGTGGGTGCCTCCTCCATGAAGGCGTTCAGGAACTCAATGCATCCCAAAAACACAGAGGCAGCAAGCTGCTATGAAGAACATCCCTGCTCTTGAACTGCAGCCAGCATATATAATCACACATGAAATTCTGTGGCTTGACATTAATTGCTGGCTGATTCCTTGCTAATCCTTCTGCCCTGGGAATCATCCTCTAAGTAAATAAATGGTAAAAACAGCAGAGAAAATTTCAACAGAGATCTCAAGATGTGCTTCGTTCATCTGCAGAGTGAGCACAGCACAGTGTCAGTTGTGCCTGGTGGCCTTTCAGAACAGCCTAGCAAGTGCTCAGTAATATATTCAGTCATCCTGATGACTTTGTCATGTCTGACAGCCTTGTGAGAAGAGCTTGAAAGGGCGATACAGAGGTGACACACTGCAGTAGGGGTGCCCTTGAATTTGTTGCTACGGCACAGAGCAACCACACAGAGAGAGCTGGCCCAAGCTCACAAGGCTGCATGAAGCCTGGGGCTGACCTGCCTTTGAAATGCCCAGAGAAAGGGGAATCTTGCTAGGCAGTCCAGTAGCTCTGTGGCCACATGATGATTGTCTCAGGACAGAAAAGAGTCAGAAGGCATTTGCAGGCATGGTGGAAGGATCACATAGAATCAGTCTTAGAATTAGTCAGGGTTAGAAGGGACCACAAGGATCATCTAGTTCTGATCCCCCTGCCGTGGGCTGGGACACCTCACACTAAATCAGGCTGTCTAGAACCTCATCCAGCCTGGCCTTAAACACCTCCAGGGATGAGGCTTCCACCACCACACTGGGCAACCTGTTCTAGGGTCTCACCATCCTCATGCTGAAGAACTTCTTCCTAACACCAAATCTGAATCTACCCATTTCTAGCTTTGTTCCATTCCTCCCAGTCCTATCACTGTCCTTCCCCAGCTTTCTTGTAGCCCACTTCAGATACTGGAAGGCCGCAATAAGGTCACCTCAGAGCCTTCTCCTCTCCAGACTGAACAGCCCAAACTTCCTCAGTCTCTTCTCATAGCAGAGCTATCCTCTGATCATCCTCATGGCCCTTTTCTCGACACCCTCCAGCACCTCCACATCCCTCTTGTAACAGGGGCTCCAGAACTGGATGCAGTACTCTAGGTGGGATCTCACCGGTGTGGAGGATCACTTCCCTCACCCTGCTGGCCACACTTCTCTTCCTGCAGCCCAGGCTCTGCTTGGTTCTCTGGGCTGCAAGTGCAAACTGCTGCCTCATGTTGAGTTTCTCATCCACCAGCACCTCTAAGTCCCTCTCCCCAGGGCTGCTCTCCAGGCAGTCACTGCTCAGCCTATATTGGTACTTAGGATTGCCCCAACCCAGCTGCAGGACCTTGCACTTGGTCTTGTTGAATTTCCTAAGGTTGGCTTGGGTCCAGCTCTGTAGGCTGTTCAGGTCCCTCTGGATGGATCTCTTCCCTCCAGCTGTCAGCCACACCTCACAGCTTGGTGTCATCAGCAAACTTGCTGAGGCTGCGCTCAGTGCCACTGCCCAAGGCACTGATAGATGTTAAACAACACTGTCAAACTCCACTTGTCACTGGCCTCCAGTAGGACATGGAGCCATTGACAGCCACTCTTTGGGTGCAGCCACCAGACTAGTTCTTTATCCATCTAGTGGTCCATCCCTTAAGCCAGTGTTTCATTAGTTTGGAGATCAAGATGTTGTGTGGGACAGTGTTGAAGGCTTTGCTCAGGTGGACCTGAGGAATCCATAGGTATAATTTCTTCTTTGGTGCCACTGAAATGCATGGAGCAAGGGAGGTTTTCTGAGCTCTCATGTTTGGGCTTCACCTCAGCACTGCTTTTCAAAGCAAAGAAGAGCCCAGAAATCCTGTCTGAAGTCTGAAAAAGTGTTTCCCTATCACTGCTCATGTTCTCTTGCATCAAGGAAAAGAAAGGTGAGCTAGGAGAAACTGACCATGCTTCATGTTAGTGCTGAGCTGTGTTTCTGCCTTCTCAGTGTTTGTGTCAAGTCTTTTGTATGTGCCAGCCAAGAAGGGTGGCAACGTCCTTGGCTTCACACGCAGCCTGCTCTTGAGTTTTCTTGGAAAATACTATGTTAGGTGGTGGAAGATGCAGTGGAGCATGATCAGGGTGTGATCACTGACCTGAAGAAATGTGTTGGTGCAGAGACAAGCATTGCCTCCAAGGAACAGGAAACAAACCTCCAAGAAAGCCAGAAAAAGGATTCGTTTCATAATGGGGCTGGAGAGCTCTCCTGGCATTTGGCAGGCAGTGCCTTATGTGCCAACTCCCTAATGAATAGCTGAAACAAAGGAATGTAAACTCAAATTGACTGAAAGGTGGGGATGCCACTGAAAGGTGAAGGGCTACAAGGATGATTAGGGGATTGGAGCACTGCCTGAAGAGGAGAGGCTGAGGGACCTGTGTCTATTTAGTCTGGAGAAGAGAAGATTAAGAGGGGATTTAATAAATGTTTATAAATATCTGAGGGCTGAGGGTCAGGAGGGACAGGACAGGCTCTGCTCACTTGCTGCCTGGGATAGGACAAGGAGCAATGGATAGAAGCTGCAGCACAGGAGGTTCCACCTCAACACAAGGGGTTCCAGAGCTCAGGCTCCCTGGAGTTTGTGGAGTGTCCTTCTCTGGAACCTTTCAAGGCCAGTCTGGATGTGTTCCTGTGTGACCTGAGCTAGATTGTGTGGTCCTGTTCTGGCAAGGAGGGCTGGACTTGATGATCTCTTTGGGTCCCTTCCAACCCCTAACATCCAATGTGTGTGATCCTGTGCATGTTAAAATGTTGGGTCACAGGGGCAGAAAGCTGGGAGTTTGGCAGGAATGGTTTTGAAAGGCTTTGTCGTGTTTTTTATTTCGCAGCAGAAGGTAAGCCATGGATTTCGTGGCTGAAAAGAGTGTGCCCTGGGTGACATGGTGCCATGGAGATGCAAGCCGATGGCCCAAGTCACCAGATGGTGCTATTGTGCACACTTTTTGCGTGTCGGCATGGCCACTGCAGATGCTTGGAAGGGACCTTCGGGGGTTTCTCTGTCATCAGAATGCAGGGGTGCCTTGCCCTCTCTCTTCCTCTCTACGTGCTCCAGTGCGGATGTTGGGACTGAGCCTTTCTGAGACTGAGCACTGCCTCAACAGCCCTACGTCTAAAGATAAGGATCCCTTCAATGCCATCTCAGCCACCTCTGTTTGAAGCTAAAGCATAAATAAAACAAGTTACACACAAAAGAACCCTCATTCTGTTTCACTGATTTCTTCCTTATGGGGAATCCTGACATCCTGACAAGAGAGCCAATGGCATCCTGGAGTGCGTGATGAAAAAGTGTGGTCACGAGGGCTAGGGAAGTTCTTCTCCCGCTCTACTCCGCCCTGTTGAGACCACACCTGCAATACCGTGCCCAGTTTTAGGCTCCCCAGTTCAAGAGAGACAGGGACCTGAAGGAGACAGTCCAACAGAGGGCCACGAGGGTGACTGAGGGGCTTGAGTATCTCTCCTGTGAAGAGAGACTGAGAGCCCTGGGGCTGTTTAGTCTGGAGAAGAGAAGGCTGAGAGGAGATCTGATCAATGTCTATTAAATATCTGAGGGTGGGTGTTAAATTGAAAGGGGCAAGCTCTTTCGTGGTGCACAGTAGTAAGAGAAGGAGCAATGGATACAAACTGGAACACAGAAGGTTTCACCTCAACATGAGGAGAAACTTCTTTACAGCAAGGGTGCCAGAGCAGGCTGCCCAGAGAGGTTACAGAGTATCCTTCTCTGGAGACTTTCAAACCCACCTGGATGCATTCCTGTGCAGACTACCCCAGCTCCCTCAGCTTGTTCTCCTAGCAGAGGTGCTCCAGCCCTTGGATCGTGTTTGTGGCCTCCTCTGGACTCATTCCAGCAGTTCTGTGTCCTTCTGCTGGGGACACCAGAACTGGAGGCAGTATTTGAGGTAAGGTCTTACAAGAGCAGGTCAAAGAGGAAAGCACCTACATAACATGACCCCTGTGGGACCCTGCTCCTTGAATGGAGCACACTGCATGTTAATTTGTGTTTGCTGGCCTTGGGGGCTACTTTGTCTTTCCATGACTGGTGTCTTGCTCCCCACCACCCTCACAGTAGCGCTGAGAACCAAAGCCAGTGTGTCTGCACAAGAGAAGAGCATGGGGCCAGGCCACATATGCCTGTGTAGAATTCTGTGCTGGAACACTAATTCAATGACATGGGTCAAAATCTGAGATGCAGGGGAAGGTATCTTCTTGTCCAAGCCAAGACCTGACTTTTTCTCCTTGCAGCGGTAGGGTTTTTAAACTGGAGCTACAAAAGGTGGGGAAATCTGCACCAGCTGGGCAAGTATGAATTGTTGTGTGGACAATTATGATCCCACTACTCTTCATGGTAAATGCACGTTCTTGACCACGAGATTGGCGGAATACTGGAATGGGCTGCCCAGTGAGGTGATTGAGGCCCTGTCCCTGCCCTTTGGAGGTCCCTACCAACCCAGACCATTCTATGATTCTATGAAATATGGGGGAAATGTGGTGGAGCAAAGACCTGCACTGGTTCTTCAATCTTGGCTGTTGTGAGGTCTCTGGAGGGAAGGTCAGCCCACCAAAACACCCCTGCCAGCATCAGAAACCTGAGTAAGGCACAGCCTTATGCGATGCTCAAGCTTGTGCATCGTGAGTATTTTGCTTTCTGCCCACTCTGCATGTCTCTTAGTGAACCTGTTTCCTCCATTGACTGCTCTCCAATTCTTTCCCACTGGTTTCTGAAGAGTGCTTGCACCAGAAGTGTGATCCTGAGATCCTGAGTGACAAATGAGAGGTATTAATGGCCAATCTAAGAGTACTCTTGCAGCAGGCATCTTTTCATGGGCCATTTGGAAGGTATTTCTGTGATATTTTTCCTTTTTTCTCCTTTTTATATTTTTTTTTTAAGACTAAACCAAGTAGTAAATTAAGCAAAGTGACCTGTAAAATCAAGGTGATATAATGTGCTAGCCTATTTTAAGAGCTTGTGGTTAGTGTTTTACAGTCTAATAACATTTCAAAGGATGAAGATCTTTTGCCTGTGCCTGCTGCAAGGTTCAGCACCTTCCATTCACAGCCACAACAAGAAGGATAGAGTCTGCATGGCCAGCTTATGAGGCTGTTCATCAACCCTAAGGCTGTTTTACACTCAGCAGCAAGGGTGATGTGTCATTTTGGGCCTGCCAGATGCTAAGGGCCAGACTCTGTACAGTGATAATAGGAGCAGATCTTACATCAGGATCAACCCCATGCAAATGTGAGGAGCCCCCTAAAGTTAATGGGGTTACTTATGGCTGAGAGAACCAAACTCACTCTTACTTCACCTCCTGTAATTAAAAGCCCTGCTGCCCTGAGAGTCCACTGAGCATCTGCCTGCACTGCTCCAGCCCTATTGCTGGAGCAGGGCTGGAAACTGCTGGCTGGTCTTTACCTGCAGAGTGGGACTTGCTCTGAAAAGCTGGTGATGGAGGGTGGTAAGGGTCTGATCCTGCTGACCCCACACCACTGGGCTCCCCCCAGAAGTGCTTCAGTGTCAGGGCAGGATCTGCTGAGCAGAGGGCACCATGAGCAGGGCAGTCCATCTCCAAACACAGCAGCTAAAGCCCCTTTGTCCCAGAGCATCCTCACTGCTGGTGTAGCCCTGTTCCTCAGTAATTAAAACCAGAGGGACTACCTTTTGGACTTAGACAGAGAGGGGAGCAGCACCCTCAGGGTGGGTGCATCTTGCCTTGCCCAGCAAGCAGCAGAAGGAGCCTATGGGGAGAAGCAGCAGTAGCCTGTAAGGGCCCACACGCAGGGATGGAGCTGGGGCGCTCCCCTGAGGGGGCACAGCTGCTGGAGGGGCTGAAGTGGCATCCCTCTGCTTTCAGCACCAGACACAGGACTTGAATCAATAAGACAAGAAAGCCTGTGATCGGCAGCGCTTCTGGCCACAGCAGATGGACCACCATTCAAGGAAGGGTTTGAGGCTTCCTCTGCCTGAGGAGATTTTAAACCACATTCCCACCCTCATCTCTCTCTGGCCTGTAGGTCCTTGTAGAAACTGCAGCTTTGCACAGCCAGGAAGCACAGGGCTGGTAGGAGACTGAGTGAAAAGCATGGCTACAAATAGGGTACTCAGCTGAGTAGCGGCTGCCCTGGTGTCTACGCTCAGGAGCATCTCCATCCATGGAGATCCTCATACCTCAACTGGTTATGACCCTGTGCTACCTGATCTAACTTGAAGTTGGCTTTCACTTTGAAGTCTGCCCTGCTTTGAGCAGGGGTTGGACTAGATGACCTCCAGAGGTATCTTCAAAGCTAAATGATTCTGTAATTCTATGTTTCTAGCGCTGGTTTTTATCCAGCTACTGTTTCATGTAAAATCCCCCAGTGCAGTCCCCTGGCCATTAGGTGCAGGCATGTTCTTTCTTGCCTGTTCTGTCTCCGCCTCCATAAATCTAAGGAAGCTCAGCTGTGGAGGTACAGGGTCCTCAGCAGTTTTTTTAGCTAATGCTTAAAGATTAAAAGCTACTACAATCACCAGTTAAGGCAAGAGTCCCTGGGTCGCTCTAAATGAAGTAAAAGCTCCGTTAATTCCAACAAAGAACTAAATTGTACATGACAGTGATTTCTGTAACACTGAATTACTTAGTTCTGTATAAAATCCACTTCCCCCCCCCCAATACCCTTAATCAAATAAAAATCACTCCAGTATATTAGAGGTAGGAACATGAGAAACTAAATGGAATCATATATTTTAAAACATTTTTAAATTATAACATTTATTGTATCTCTTAATGGCAAAGAAGTAAATTAAAATTATATTTGAATAGTGGTTTGCATTTGTTAATTTTTTTTTTTATCCATTAGGTTTAGATATGGGTGCAATCAGCATTCATTGTGTAACCAAAGATGTAGAAAAAAAATACATACATTAAGTGAGATTCTGGAAAACAAAAATGCTGGGCATTTTCAGGGTGAAAAAGGTTATACTTTAAAAAAAAAACAAACCAAAACTTCAAAATTGTGTACTGTGTTCAAGCTGCATTTATTTTCCATGCAGTAACAAATTCCACAGTGTGGTGTGTTTTGCAGCAGATGAAAATCTTTAGTATCTTCAATTTATGGCCAAGGGCAAAAAGCTGAACTTGGGAACCTGTTTAAAGTGCAGTGGAAGTCTGTAAAGATAACGATGGGGAGTTGAAAGCGGTGGAGCCTCAGACAGTAATATCTCAATAACAAAGAGCTGATACTTTGCTGCAGAGCCTTTCTCAGCAACAGTTGGTCCATTTTTGTCATTATGTCTAATCAAGTCCAGTCTTGCCTCAGCCTCCTCAGCCAGCAGACATCCAGCACTTAAATATAACCGTATGTGTCCGGCATGATTACAAGAGTCTTAAACGTGCTCCCGGCTCTGTCCTCCCACCTCCAGCTGGCCCTGGACCCCAGGGTGTCACATTCCAGGTTTCATCCACTGAAAATGCATGCCAATGGTGCGTGAGGCTGGAGGGATGCAGGGCGGTTATCACCCATCTGGAGAAAAGGAGGCTGAAAGGAGACCTCATTGCTCTTTACAACTACCTGAAGGGAGGCTGGAGTGAGGAGGGGGCAGATTCTGCTCCTTGGGTTCAAGAAACAGGACCAGAGGAAAGAGTTCCAAGATGCACCAGGGAAGCTTCAGGCTGGATGCTAGGAACTATATCTTTACAGAGAGGGTTCTCAAACATTGGAACAGGCTGCCCAGGCAGTGCTGGGGTCACCACCCCTGGGGGTGTTTAAGCAGTCTGTGAAGCTGGTGCTTAGTGATGTGGTTTAGTGTTGAGCCTTAGTGCTGGGTAGAAGGTTGGACTGATCTTTGAGGGCTCTTCCAACCTGTTTTCTGTGATTCTGTGATTCAGGACCAGCATGGCCTCTCACAGATGAGCCCCAGCTACCTATGATGGGCAATGTCACCAACCCTGTCAAACAGTGTCCGGGGTCAATATTGGCTCAGGCTGCCAATGCAACCAGATTTCTCCAGACGTTCACGGACTTCGTGTTTTCACTTGCCCTGTGCTGCATGAGCCACGTGGTAGCTTCCACATACACAAAAGGCTGCCTAGGAGGGTGGCCATAGCTACCAGAGCTTGAGCCTGACCCTGCTTGTAGCCAAATGTGAGAGAAGCTCCTCCTGTGAGGCTGAAGATAGCACCTCCCTCTTCATGCTAGCACAAAAAGGAGGGAAGATCTGGGTCCAGGAGTTGTCTGAAGTGGCTTCTGCATTCACACTGGAAAACTCATTTGTGTGAGTCAACAGCTTCAGAAAGCACCAAGGAACAATTAAGAATCCTCCATTTAACACACAACAGGTACCAAAAGGTAAACAAGGCTGTTCATATTTACTGAGGTTGTAATAATGCCTGTGTGGCTTAATACTCACAATAGGATTTCTACTTTGAGGCGATTATGAGAATATACTCATTAAAATCTGCTAAGAGATTTTGGAGGTTGCTGCTGCCCTTTTGGTACAATGATCTCTAGTAATGTTGGGGAGAACAGAGGTGGGCCTCTCTGCCCTGTCTCCCATTTGTCATGAGTTGCATCAAAAGCAGTGTGGCCAGAAGGTCGAGAGAGGGGATTCTGCCACTCTGCTCTGCTCTGCTGAGACCCCACCTGTAGTGCTTAGTCCAGCTCTGGGGCACCCAATACAAGATGGACATGTACCTGATGGAGCAGGTCCAGAGGAAGACTGAAAAGATGATCGGATGGCTGGAGCAACTCTGCTATTAGACAGGCTGTAAGAGTTGGGGCTGCTCAGCCTGCAGAAGAGAAATATTCAGGGAGACCTTAGAGCTGCATTTCACTATCTGAAGGCTGGGGAGGGACTGTTTAGAAAGGCCTGTGGTGGTGATATGAGGGACAATGGTTTGAAACTGGAGCAGGGTAGGCTTATATTAGACATCAGGAGGAAGATCTGCACAGTGAGAGTGGTGAAATATTGCAACAGGTTGCCCAGGGATGTGGTTGAGGCCCCATCTCCGAAGACATTCAAGATCAGACTGGATGTGGCCCTGCGCAGCCTGCTCTAGTTGGAGGTGTCCCTGCTGAGTGCAGGAGGTTTGGTCAAGATGCCCTTTGGAAGTCCCTTCCAACCCAGTGCAATCTACAAATCTGAACCTGTGACCAGGTGCCCCTCTGCCATGGAGGCCAGAGGGCTTGCGTCCTGGGCAAAGTGATACGTAGCTATTCTCTGGAAAAGTAAAGCTGTGATTTTAATGTGGCAGCAGGGGTGATGAGCAGTGCACCAGCAGGAAGAAGGAGAGGTAATGACCTCCCCCCTCCTCCGCCTCCCCTTTCCACTGTTTCCCACAGTGCAGTTAGGCGAGATGTGCTGGGAAGAAAGAGCAGGCAGTTGCTCCATCCTCCACCCCTATAGAGCAAGCTAAGTTGCTAATATTATCTGTATTTATTGTATTTATGTAGCATTGAGCTCATCTTCGAGACATCTGGGCCCAAGAACAGTAATTAAAATGAACAACTGTTGACAGCAGTTGTCACAAATTGAACAACTGGCATAAATCAAACTGCTTGGAGTCTCAGCCATCTCTCCCAAGGAGGGGATAAATACCATCTAGACAATTTAAGAAAGTGCTGTGAGGAGCAAATACTTGTGGCACAAAGTCAAAAAACATGCCAGTGCTGAGCTCTGTTTGGGTTCTGGAGGAGCAAATACCTCATCCCAGGTGCCCTTCTCAAGGGGTGCTTGTCTGCTCCCACCCACCCCCATCTTCACTCCACTTATTCCAGCTCTGGCACAAATAGAACAAGTTTTTTGGCAACAGGGAAAATTAAAAGCACCAACAAGCTCTGTCTGATGGTGGAGTGTGCATTCTGGACAAATACCACTGACTGCTGCATACTGAAATTTAAACCAAAATCCACCCAAACCCATTTGAAATCTGTGACTTTCAGACATTATGACGAAAGACTCATGCCTTATGAGGAGAGGCTGAGAGCCCTGGGGCTGGTTAGTCTGGAGAGGAGAAGACTGAGAGGAGACCTGATCAATGTCTATAAATATCTGAGGGCTGGGTGTCAGGAAGGAAGGGACAGAGACAGCCTCTGCTCACTTGTGCCCTGGCATAGGACAAGGGGTACAGGATGGAAACTACAGCACAGGAAGATGCACCTCAACATGAGGAAGAACTTCTTGACTGTAAGGGTTTCAGAGCACTGGCACAGGCTGCCCAGAGAGGTTGTGGAGTCTCCTTCTCTTGAGACTTTCCAGCCCTCTCTGGATGTGTCCTTGTGTGACCTGTGCTAGATTATATGGTCCTGCTGTGGCAGGAGGGTTGGACTCAGTGATCCCCAGAGGTCCCTTCCAACCCCTAATATCCTGTGATCCAGTAAGTACCCAAGTTCACTAAGACAAAGAACCATCTAAGGCAACATCCCCACGCAGCAGCTTAAGAAATAGGGAACCTGACTGTCTGCGGCTCAGAGGCATTTAAAAGGCAAGACCTGAGAAAATAAGTTCCAATTTAGAACAGCTCCATGCCCATCACATTATAGTCATGGGTCGAGTCCAGGGCCATACAAATCCATACAGCACCCCCATGTGTTTCTTAGCAATACAATAGATTCCCTTTACTTAGCTCAGGGTCCAATTTAACGCCAAATTCCAACTGTAGTGAAACAGTTGATTTTTTACTCCCTTCTAAAGGTTTGGAGGCTGGATCTGGTTGGGAGTCCCACCCAGCACCTTCCCTTTGCTTTAAACAGATGAGAACACAGAAGCTGTTTTAAAGAGGGTAACTAAGATTGCCCTGATGTTGAGACTCTTCTGCAGCCTGGTGGGTCACCATAAAAATCAGTGCTGAATAAAAGCTAGGAAAGACACAGGACTGCCTCAGTCTGCCCTGTGGGGCTGCCTGGCCCTGGGGCCCTGCATGACCCCATGCCAGCTGGATGAAGCGGGCTGCAACATGTCCTCAGGATAGCAGTGAAGGTGGGACAGCAATGCACAGGATTATTTCAGGAAGCTCCCTGGCTCAGGCAGCACTTATTCACAGGGAGGGTTCTCGAGTTTTGCATTCATGTGGCTGCAAATAGGTGCAGGAGCTCATGCTGCATCGGGTCTCTCCAAGAGTGAGGTCAGAGAAGCTGGGAGTGACAATAACTAGGGTAAGAGGCACACAGCAGACCAGGCTTTGCTGCCCAGGGCTGTGAGCCCCACTCTATTCCACCACACTTCTGATGCCTACAAGAAGTCCTGTTGGTGTTTGCTCTGTGGCTGTCATAGGCACACCATTCACAGATTACATTGGGTTGGAAGGGACCCTCAAAAGGCATCTTGACCAAGCCCCCTGCACTCAACAGGGACACCTCCAACTACAGCAGGCTGCACAAGGCCACATCCAATCTGATCTTGAATGTCTCCAGGGATGGGTTCTCAACCACAACCCTGGGCAGCCTGTTGCAGGCTTTCACCACTCTCATTGTGCAGAAATTCCTCCTGATGTTCAACCTAAACCTACCCTGCTCCAGTTCCAAACCATTGGCCCTTGTCTTGTCACCACAGGCCTTTCTAAACTATCCGTCTCCAGCCTCTCCATCTCCTCTGTACCTTCCCTTCTCCAGGCTCAACAGCCCCAACTCTTCCAGCCTGTCTCCATAGCAGAGGTTCTCCAGCCCTCTGAGCACCTTGGTGACCTCCTCTGGACCTGCTCCATCAGGTCCATGTTTGTCTTGTGTTGGGTGCCCCAGTGCTGGCCACAGCACTGCAGGTGAGGTCAACCTGCTGGCAGAACTTCATCACACAGCCAGCCTGCCATGCATTCCCTTTCCATCTCCTGTCCATCACTGTCCTGCCAAGCTGTTCATGAGGCAGCAAAGGGCAGCCCTGTTTCTCTAAGCCTCAGCCACATCTGCCCAGGCAGAGACCTCAGGTTGGCTTGGACCTTCAGACCTTTCTCTTGTTTCACATGGGTGCTAAAAGGGGTGAGCAGCCTTGCTTGGCAGCATTTTGTCTCCTTTCCTTGCTCAGCACTGCCTGTCTTCACCTCTGCAGACCTGGGATAGCTGCCTGTGTCTGGATGCAGAAAAGCTCCAGTTTTTCGCTTTTTCTTAAAGTGGTGTGAAGGAGCAAAGTTGTGAGCATACAACCTTTCAAACAATATTTGCAGCTCTCTTCTTCCTATTATTTAGTATATATTTGGCTCCAGTCATGAGTTGGAGCCCTGTTATACCATGCACCATGCAAACAGAACAGGAAGACTGCTGGTGACTAGAAGAGCTTGTCATCTAAAGGGCATGAATCAGTGCCGTGATAAAGAAAGAAGTGCCAGTACATGCTGGCATAATCCCACCCGGGAAAAGAGGAATGGATAAGCTCTGTTGTCTTCTCATAGCCTCTACTACAGCCTTGCACACTGTGCTTCCAGCATTTCCTTCCATCGATGCTCCTTTCAGGTTCTTCTCAGTCATGTTACTTGCTGGTGAATCACAGAATGGCTCAGTTTGAAAGGGACCTCAGAGATCATCTCCTCTAGCCTCCCCACCATGGGCAAGGAGACCTCTCAGCTAGACTCAGGTGCTCAAGGCTTCACCCAACTTGGCCTTGAACACCCTCAGGGTGGAGGAAGCCACATCCTCCATGGGCAGCCTGTTCCAGAGTCTCACCACCCTCACACTGAAGAACTTCTTCTTAAGCTCCAGTCTAACTCTGCTCTGCCTCAGCTTCAAACCATTCTCCCCTTGTCCTGTCTCTAGACAGCCTCAGAAAAAGTCCTTCTGCAGCCTTCCTGTAGGATCTCTTCAGGGAGCGAAAGGCAGCTCTAAGGTCCCCCTGGAATCTTCTCCAGGCTGTCTCCTCCAGACAGTCCCACCCAAGTGACATACCATTGTAAATGCTGTTCTGGCAGAGAGGTGTCCCTGTCTCTCATGGCAGGGAGGCTGGAGTAGATGATCTCAGAGGTCACAGAATCACAGAACCTTAGAGGTTGTAAGGGAGCTCCAGAGATCATCGAGCCCAAACCCCCTGCCAAAAGCAGGATCACCCAGGGCAGTCTGCACAGGAATGCAGAGAAGGAGACTCTGCAACTTCTCTGGGATGCCTGGTCCTGGGCTCTGTCACCATCACTGTAAAGAAGTTACTCCTCATGTTGAGATCAAATATTCTCTATTGCAGTTTGTATCCATTGCTTCTTGTCTTATTTCTGCTGACCACCAAAAAGAGGTTGCCCCCCTCCACTTGACACCCACCCCTCAGGTATTTGCACACATTGATCACATCCCTTCTCAACCTTCTCTTCTCCAGACTAAACACCCCAGGGTGCTCAATCTCTTTCTGTAGGGGAGATGCTCAAGTCCCCCAGTCATTCTCCTGGCTCTCCACTGGATTCTCTCCAGTGGATCCCTGTCTCTCTTGAACTGGAGAGCCCAAAACTGGACACAGTTTTCCAGGTGTGGTCTCAGCAGGGCACAGTAGAGGGGGAGAAGAACCTCCCCTATGCCTGCTGGCCACACTTTTCCTGATGCACCCCAGGATGCCCTTGGCCCTTTTGCCACAAGGGCACATTGCTGTCCCATGCAGAACTTGCTGTCCACCATCACTCCAAGGTCTTTGTCCATGGAGCTGCTTTCCAGCAGCACAGCCCTAAACTGTACTGGTGCCTGTTATTATTCCTCCCCAGATGCAGGACCCTGAACTTGTCCTTATTGAACTTGATGTGGTTTGCCTTTGCCCAGCTCTCAGCCTGTCCAGATCTGGTTGGATGGCAGCAGAGCCTGAGGGCTGTCAGGAACACACTCCCCCATCCTGTTTTGTATCATCAGTGAACTTGCTTAGAGTGCACTCAATGGGTTGTTGATAAAGATATTGAACAAAACAGGACCCAGCACTGATCCCTGGGAAAGAGCACTGGCTACAGCCTCCAACTTGACTCTTTGCCACTGATGGCAACTCCCTGAACTCTGTTGTGGAGCCAGTTTTCGATCCACCTCACAGACCAACTGCCTGTGCCACATCTCCTGAGCTTATCTATGAGGATATTGTGGGAGACAGTATCATAAGCTTGCAGAAGTCAAGGTAGATGACATCTACAGCCCTTCCTTCATTCTCCCATTTTGTCATGGTATCATAGAAGGCTATCAGGTTAGTCAAGCAAGATCTCCCCTTGGGAAATTCATTCTGGCTATTTCTGATAACTCTCTTTTCTTCCATGTGGTTAGAGATGGCCTCCAGAATGAGCTGCTCCATCACCTTTCCAGGGATGGAGGTGAGGCTGACTGGTCTGTAGTTGCCTGGGTCTTCCTTCTTGCCTTTTTTGAAGTCTGGAGTGCCATTGGCTTTCTTCTAGTTGTCGGACTCCTCTGCTGTTCTTTGTGACTTTACACATATGATGGAGAGAGGCCTGGCAGCGGTGTCTGAAGTTCTCTCAGCACTCATGGATGCAACCCATGGGGGCCCATGGATTTGTGGGTTTTCAATTGGTACAAATGATCTCTAACTCAGTCTTGACTGACTAGTGGAGTGTCTTCTTCTCTCCAGTTCTGCTCCCTTGCTTCCAGAGACTGAGGTCCCTCAGGGCTAGTCTTAATGGTAAAGACTGAGGGAAAGAAGAATCATAGGATGTCAGGGGCTGGAAGGGACCTTGAAAGATCATCTGGTCCAGCCCCGCTGCCAGAGCAGGATCACATAGAGCAGATCACACTGGAATGCAGCCGGACAGTTCTTGAATATCTTCAGAGACGGAGATTCCACAACCTCCCTGGGCAGCCTTTTCCTGTGCTCTGTCACTCTCACAGTGAAAAAATTCTTCCTCAGGTTCACATTGAACCTATAATGCTTCTACTTCCACCCACTGTCCCCCGTCAGCAGCTCTGCCATTTCTGCATCTTCAGTTACCATATCGCCCACATCATTCAGCAGCAGATTCACCTTTTCCTTGATCTTCCATTTGTTATTGATGTATTTGAAAAAACTCTTCTTGTTTTCTTTCACCTCCCTGGCAAGACTGAACTCCAAGAGGGCCTTGGCCTTTCTTGTTGCTTCTCTATATTCTCTGGTAATATTTCTGTAATCCTCTCAATCGACCAGACCTCTTGTCTACATATTGTAAGCCTTCTATTTATTTTTTAGTTTTTCCAAGAGCTCCTTGTTTATTCATGCAGGTCTTCTGCCGCCCTTACTTGTTTGGGTTTTGGTCTGTGTTTTTTTTTTTTTTTTTTCAAGGGAATACATTTTTCTTGAGCCTAGATGAGGTAATGTTTGAAGATTAGCCAGCTCTCTTAGGCCCCTCTTCCATCAAGAGCCCTAGTCCACAGGATATTTCTAAGTACAGTTTTGAAGAGGGCAAAGTTAGCCCTCTTGAAGTCCAGGGTTGAAATTTTACTTATCACTCTGCTTTTTTGTCTGTTGATACTAAATTCTAATATGTTGTGGTCACTAGAACCAAGATCACCTCCAACCTTTACATCTATGACCAGTCCTTCGTTGTTCGTTGATACAAGGTCCAGCATCGCACTTCTCCTTGTTGATTCTTCAACTACTTTCAGGAGAAAGTAGTCCTCAATGCACTGCAGGAACCTTTTAGACTGTTTATGCTTGGCTGCATGGTCTTTCCAACTAATATCAGAGTTAATTAAGTCACCCATGAGTACCAGACCACTTGGGGCTACTTCCAGTTGCCTCCAGGTCCCTTCCAACCCAAGCTGTTCTATGATTCTGACAGAGAAAGCCTGTGCTCACTGGAGGGATGATTTGGGTTTGGCTCTCAGTCTTCAGGATTTGATTTTATTAATGAGATTCAGGTGTAAATAATAAACTTGCTTTATTTGGAGCATGTCTTGAGAGGCGTCAGCTGTGGCTTTTGGTTCCCTGAAGTAAGCAACAGGCTGTCTGGATGGATGTGAGTTCCAACTGCTTTCTTAGCAGAGGGACTGGGGTGCTTGCTTTGTTTGCACTGGCCACTATAAAACAGTCTGCATACCATAATCTGAAAGGAAAGGTCAGCCCAAAGGTCACCTGTTTCAAGGGTGCCACTTCAAAGACGTTTATCTCCTTTACACCACCATTAAGGCCCTAGTAATGGTCTATTGTCTTTCATCATCTCAACTCCTTCACCTGCCCGTTGTGTTTTGGCCAAACTTCCCAAAGCAGGGTGCAGGGCAAGCAGGTGCTTGGTGGCTCCTGCTTGGTGCAGCAGACTCTGTGTTATTTGAAACAGCAGCAGGCTGTTAAGAGGCCATCAAATTGTAACCACAGCCATCTTCTTCCCCCTCTCTGCAGAGAGCTGTAGTTAAAACCCTGCAGTTTTCAGCTCTTGTTTCTAATCCAGCCCTCCTTGCTTTCTTTGATTGCACTCTTCAGGCTGGGCTCTCCACCAAGGTGGCACCTCCACCACGACTGGTCCCTACTGTTTCCCCCATTGTGCCTCTCTTACCTTGCTGCTGCTGGAAGCTGAGCTTGCTTGTCATACTGAGGAAGGCGGTTCCTCCTCTTCTCTAGATCCTCTTTTTTGTCATGTAAAATGGAAGACAACCTCATCACTCCTATTAGCCCTTGAGGGGGGACCTCATTTTGCTGCAGTAAATCAGATACTGTGTGCTGATATCTGTGTGCATCACTGTAGCATAGTGCTTGAGCTGAATATCTGAACCAAGCTCTTTCCTGAAGACCTTGGTGATGTCTTCCAGTGTTGTCAGCAGCTGAATAAATGCCTGCTTCCCATGGACGTCTCCTTGGGGTTGCTAGAATACTGGAGGCATGAAGTCAGCACAGGAGGTGAGGTAAGGATCATAGAATTATAGAATATTTGGGTTGGAAGTGACCTTCACCATCATCTAATTCCCTAGGGAACCTTCCACTAGAGCAGGTTGCTCAAGGCCTCATCCAATCTGGCCTTGAACAGCTCCATAGAAGGGACATCCACAACCTTCTTTGGCAACCTGTTCCAGTGTCTCAGAACCCTCACTGGAAAGAATTTCACAGAATCACAGAACATTACAGGTTAGAAGGGACCTTGAAAGATCATCCAGTCTAACCCTCCTGCCAAGGCAGGGTAACCTAGAATAGGTCACACAGGAACACATCCAGTTCCTCCTAATATTCAGCTGAATCTCCCTTCCTCAAGATTCCGTTCCTCTCCTTTTTTTTAATTTTTTTTTTTAATTTTATTTTATTTTTTAAATTCTGGTGAGACCTCAGGGGTTGGTCCTGAGCACTTTAGAAGTCCTCAGTCAGCACTGATTTCTATCCCAGGTCCCCAAGCAAGGAGACATGCTAGGAGCTCCAACAGTCCTCAGATGGAAAAGGTAAAGAGAAGCAAGATACTGGAAAACTAATAACAATCTTGAGTTTTCGTATTGTGTATTTGGCTGATGTGTAGGAATTAACAGCAGGGAGAGAGACGGAGATGTGTGTTGCCTGCAGCAGGCAAGGCAAAGGTTGAAAAAGAGAGGACAATCAGGGATATAGACTCGTAATAATCTGGCTCTGCCTCCTGAAAATGCAGGTAAGGATGAATTGTTTGGGTGCTTGGACACAAGATGTCTTTGAATGGATCTGGATCTTAGAGAGAAAATGTGATTAATTGGGAAGTAACGAGTGAAACAGAACAAGATGCCTTGATGCTTGCCAGGTCATAAGAGAGCAAAAGCTGTGGTTCCTGTTGGACATTTCTCCCAGGAGCAGTAATATGAGAATAGATGTTCATCTTTAGATTGAGGCCTGCACTCACCAAAAGCTTTAGACATCCCAGGAAATCAACGGGAATTAGATCCCTAGATGCCTCTGAGAATTTGGCATAATTAGTTCCAGGAAAATGCTGCCCAGGCTTGTTTTTCCCTGCTCCACGTGGGACTGAAATGCAAGCAAAGATATTCTAGAACGCCTGTGGAAATCCTGCACTTTTGGGTTGTGGTCAGGAAGCATTTCTCCTTAGGTCTGCTCTGTTCAGAAGAGATCAGAACGGGCAGGAATCTACGAGGCTGAGGGCTGGGGGACACTTTTCCACTTGCTGGAAAAAACTGGAAAGGGAGCAAGTACAGGCACAAGTCACAAATCAGCGGGTGACACAAACCAAAGGGAGGTTTTAAAGAGAGGCAAACAGGCCTGGTTCTTAATGAGGCCACAGATGTTATGGGAGATTTTGCTCCAGTGACTGTCGAGACCGCACTAGCATTACACACAGATGTTACACCAAATGATCTTGGGAAGTGGGGGCGTGATGTCATTGGGGGGTTTCAAATCTGGAACACATAATCAACTTATCTTTGTTCTGAGAGCTCTCATTATAACCCCCTCGGGCTCATTCAGATGTCTTATTTGCATTGGAAGCGCCCTGAGGAGAGATCCTGTTCCAGGACACAGATAGCTATGGTGACAATCCAACATACCTGTTTAAGTTTCCCCTTACAAGTGGCTGTAACGTAGTTGGGAGAAGAATTATGCTCGGGTGGAAAGAGGATGAATGGCCTAACTCCCTGTCCGGCTCAGAAAAGACATTGTTTCCAGAGGAAACCTCCAGAGTCAGAGCTCTCCAGGGCAGGGTGATTATCTAGATATTTGCTGAGTAAATCACCTAGCAGAGCTGTGTTGTATTCCTAACAATCAACATTAGCAATGAGTAGTAAGATGATGCTTTAAAGGGAGTTTCCTCCAATTAATTCTACTTTGGCAGTGATTGGTTATTTTTTTCTGTCCCTGTCCCTTTGCTGATGACTTGAACCTTGTAATTTGTCTAATTTGTCTGGTGGGAGCTGCCCCTGCCTGTGGCAGGAGGTTTGGAACTGGATGATCTCTAATATCCCTACCAACCCAAATCATTCTATGAATCTATGAACCGCCTTGAGTGCTTCTTAAAATAGAAATTGGCTCAGATACTCATCACATTTCTGCTTTTGCTAGATGAATTTGAAGGGAACAGAAAATATTAGAGTCACTTCTATTATTGGATGTTTCTTTAGAAAAGAATACTCCTGCTCAATACCCTAAACCTAAAAATAAGTTTCTGTGCTGAAGCCAGCATGGCTACTGTCTTGCTTGATTCCCACTGAGCAGATATTGGAGTGCCTTTCTGAGTGAGCACATTATAAAAGCGGCCTTGCAAGGATCACAGGATCGTAGAAGCATCCAGGTTGGAAAAGCCCTTCAGGATCACGAAGTCCAACCATTAAACCCAACTCAACAAGATTCACCTTAAACCGTCTCCCTAAGCACCACATCCAAATGACCCTTAAACACATCCAGGGTGGGCGACTCCACCACCTCCCATGGCAAATCATTCCTTGCCTGACCACTCTCTCAGTGAAAAACCTTTTCATAATATCCAACCTAAACTCAACCAGCCTCAGCCTGAGGCCATTCCCTCTTGTTCTATCTCCAATTACCTGTGAAGAAGCAGGAAGGATGGTGATAGCTCCAACAACTCTTCTTCATCTCTTAAACAAAGGACATGGTGTGTGGGACACCAGAGGTGTAAAATCTCACATTTCAGCTGTAGGGGTATTTTCCTATGGAGTCAAATAATGAGTTAGTGCTTTATCATCCTGGGTAGACTTCAGTTCTTTTCTTTTCCTTATGTGTAAAAATAAAACAAGTTGCTGCTGGGGAGATAAGGACTGGATGCCAGAAAAAAAAAAATCACCATTCAAATTACTAAACATTGGAATAAACTCCCAAGGGAGGTGGTGGATTCCCCTACATTAGGCAGTTTCAAAGTCCAGCTTGACACCAGCTCATTTAAACTCTATTCTTACCCTGAAAGGTTGGACTGAATGATTCTTGAGGGATCCCTTCCAACCTGATATTCTGTGAATTTGTGAAAATTTAATCTCTTAGCAGTTTCAAAGTGAAAAAAGGTTATGAGCAGGTTGCCCAGGAAGGTTGTGGACGCCTCTTCCCTGGAGGTTTTCAAGGCCAGGTTGAACGAAGAAGTTGTGGAAGGTGTCCATGCCCATGGTAGGGAGGTTGAAGGTCCCTTCTAACCCAACACGTCCATGCCCATGGTAGGGAGGTTGAAGGTTCCTTCTAACCCAACACGTTCTCTGAATCTCTGAATCTCTGCATGCCACTCTGGGCAGCACACAGAAGCAGAGCCTGGCTGCATGGAACAACAAAGCCTTTTAGCTGATCTTTGTTGCTTCTTCCAAAAGCAGAGGCTTTGTGTCAAGCTATCACAATGAGACATGAAGGACAAAATGCAGTTTGCCTTTTCTTATAAGCAAGTTCTTAGCAGACTCATAACAGTGTTGCTCAGCAAAGACCCTTTACAGATCAAGATCTGCAGAATTTGGCTCAGTGTGAGGGAGCAGTGCTTTGCCTCCATCGGGAGTGACTTTCCAGGCTGACTGTGCTGCATGATGCTCTCCCAGAAAGCATCACCTGAAATCTCTGTGCCTTCCACCTCATCAAACAGCTGGAGCTGTGCTGTTGCTGGGAAAAGAAGCACTTTGTGCTGCCAAGGGCTGTCCTGCCCCAGCATCCCCAGCTACCATCCACTCTAGCAAAAGTGAGAAGTGATTTTCCATGGTAGCTGCCGCTCTGTGTGCTCTCTGCACAGCAGGCTCATCAAAACAAAAAACAGTTGTCTGACTCACCCTGGGTCTGGCTCTTCTCCAAGGGATGCTTGTCACTGCTGCAGGTGGGATTATCCCCTTTGGCATGGACATCTGCAGGGAAGCTGGTGGTGATGGTGGTGGGGCAATCAACAGGAACCGTATATGGCAAGCTTGGTGACCTGGCAAGACACAGTGCCCCAGATCCTGGTGATGGAGAAGGCAATGCCATGGCAAGCAGCAGCTGGGTCACCTGCCTTTAAGCAGTGGAACCATGGACCAAAATCTCCCACTTGGTGGTCATTTTGAGCAGATGTGGGGCTGAGTGCCCAGGACGATGTGGTGCAACCCATGCTGTTGGTTTTTCCCACTATGTGCTCATTCTTGCCTGTCCTCAGAGTAATCTGGTTAAGATCAAAAGGCTTTTTGCATAGAGAGAATCTGTGATGCCACAGCGTTGTCATATGTCCCTATCTCTGGCAGCTGGTCCTTGCAGAAAACCCTGACAGGGCTGCGAACAGCTTTTGGGTGTCTTTATCCTCTGCCTTCTATCTCAGTAAGAGGCAATTGCTGCAGAATAGGCTGCTCAGGGGTGATGTTGAGTTTCTCTCTCTGGAGATATTCAACACCTGCCTGGATGTGTTCCTGTGTGATCTGGTCTAGGTGATCCTGCTCTGGCAGGGGAGCTGGACTGGATGAGCTTTTGAGGTCCCTTCCAGCCCCTGACGTTGTGTGATTCTGTGGCTGAGAAGGGCTGAGAAAGAAAACTGTGGTGCACACAGCGCCTTCCAAAACTCTCAATCTCAGACTGGAATATTCCTGAACCTGCTTTTGGCACTGGGGTTTCGTAAGAATCACAGTTACTACTTAGAACCCTTCCTCTCACCATCACCCAGTGAAAATTGGCACTGAGGAGAGCATGGAAGGGCAGCTCCAGTGGAATTACTCCTGGTTTACATCGAGGTGGAGCAGTGATTTCTCTGCACAAGGATTACCACTGCATTTCAGGAAAGCTGAGTGACTTCTGCAGTGGCTGTTGAATTCTAACATAGCTCAAAAGGTGCCCAAAGTTGGAAACGCTGGGGCGAATATGATTTCAAAAGTATCCCATGCTGGAATCCCCTGCAGATGAGTGCAGTCAAGTCGCCAAGTAGCTCTGCAGGCAAAAACAATGCAACAAACGGTCCAGGCACTTTAGTTTTTTCTTTCTTAAAATGTTCTCTGGCACTGCAAACACAAAGAGAAGGAAGGGAAGTTTCTGGCTATTTAAATGAAAAATGACTTTTCCCTGCAATCACCTTCTGTCAATAAAATGCTTATTTTCTGACATGTCAATTAGGTGATCCAAAAGCCAGATGACCACTGCCTTCCATTTAGTACTGCTCAGCTGGGTTAAATGTCTTAAGTGTTTACCCTTTATGACCAGTGGCATGTATCTGTTCTTAGTCAAACTGGGCTATGTGTGACATGTTTGCCTGTAGGTTTTCCTCTTGAGGTAAAGTTAACCATTATTATCAGATTCTAAGGAAAAAACCCAACCCCAAATCTGGTAGATGAGGACAGTGGTTTCACTGCCAGAGATGGGGGCAGCTTGTTTTACAGTAATGTGTAGGGGGAATATGAAACAGATGAGAAGAATTCCCATAGAATTAAGCAGCCTGTAATTTAAAGTGCTGTCATTAAATAGGATCATGTATCTGTGCTTGGCACTTCAAAAGAAACCTCTGCTGTGTAAGAGCAGTTATTAGTGAGGAACGTTTTGCTCAGTGTCTCAAACAAGTTTTAGATGATCCCACTACATACACGAGCATGTGGAGATGAACCTACCTTCTTCAGAAGCTCCGGGACTTGGTTTTGTTCGCACAAAACTCTTGAGGGTTTAAGGAGGAAATCGGAATGAGGAAAAAACTAGATAAAGCTCTGGCTTCTGTTGAAGTCCCAGGAGGAAGGATGGTGTTAATACTGACGTAATATTTCACTTGTTCTGAGTACATAACATTATCTGCTTGTGCAAAAGAACAGGTGAGGTTGTGAGGTGAGGAGGAGTAACAAAATTTAACTAATTTTAAATGGTTGAAATCTGTTCCACCAGGCAATGCAGCCCAAGAGTTTTGGTGGGAGCAGCTAAAATGTTTCCTTCCTGACTTCTGAGCGGCACTGGAAGAGAAACTCTCGTTTGGAAGAAATAAGTAAAAGAGCTGAGAAAATGGAAACCACTTTCCCAGACAAAAAAAAAAAAAAAAAAAAAAAAAAAAAAAAAAAAAAAAAAAAAAGGGAGAGATCTA